>JAOEGS010013822.1:0-52832 GCA_025447755.1 Corythornis vintsioides | reverse complement strand
CCCATGAGAAAAGGAACTAGAACAGCTTGAATGGAAATGGAAATAATAATAATAATAATTATTATTATTATTATAATAAAAGGGACTATATGCCCATTGCGGAATTCAGGTGCTAACCTTTCCTCACAAGAGAGATCTTCCAGTCCCTTCATCATCTTTGTAGCTCTCCATTGGACTCTCTTCAGTATTTCCCTGTCCCTCTTGAACTGGGGAGCCCAGAACTGAACCCAATCCTCCAGCTGTGGCCTCTCCAGACTAGAGAGGGAGGAGAATCGACAACAAAATTGTGATTAATGTAGAATGTTGTGATGCAACACTAAATACATCCCAGAATTGAACATTCATGCTTCCCTCCTTTGAGGGCAAACACTGTCTTTTTCTGTTGGTTTCTGCTTGCTAAATGCTTTCTTTCTCCTTTAATAAATTGAGCAAATTCTTCATTTGCTTGATTTATTTGATTAACTGACTTATTTGATTTCATTTACTGACTTATTTAATATCCCACTTACAGTCTCCCATTATATGGTCTATGCCACTGGAGCTTTTTCCTCTTTGACATGTATTTGGTTCTGAGCATATCTCATTTGTTCTGTGCTTTTAAACACATTCCTCCTTCCACAGAAATCAGTATTTCTCCCATTAAATATATTCTCTCATACTTGTTTCTGTCACTATGAGCTTTTCAGGCTACACTTGTCACACTATTATCAGACCAGAGCAATAGATTCCTCCTTAGTTCTCTGTTGTGTGAATTCACACAGATGTAACAGCTCAGAAACTGAAACAGAACATTTTAAGGAGTTGGAATCAATCTTTTTTTTTTTTTTCTTTCCACAAACCAGGACTATTTTTGTGAATGTTTTAATGAGTATTTCTCTTCCTTATACAAGTGCTGTGAACAACAAGCAGTTGGGTAGTCCTGCAGGGCTCATCTTGGGAACTTTGCTGTCTCCTGTCCTTGGCCATAGTTCTGTGCATCAACCCTGTTTATTCTCTGTGAGATTTAATCAGTTTAAACCTCACTAATTTAAACCTCCTTCAACTCTATAGGCAGCAAATATTACTTCTTGCCTTGGAATAAATACAGACCTTTGAAGCTGCCTAAAAACATGTTATCAATATACTCACATTTTTACATGTCCAGCCACCCAGGTTCAAATTTACCAGGTCCATAAATTAAACAGGCAGAAAGGAAAAAGAAACCTGACAGACTTCCAAAGTTCAGCCAAAAACATGCTGCATTTTTTATGGAATCATAGAATGCCTTGTTTTGGATGGGACCTCCAAAGTTCATCTAGAAACATAGACCCATAGAATGTCCTGGGTTGGAAAGGACCTCCAAAGGTCATCTAGTCCTAGAAATAGAATGTCCTGGGTTGGAAGGGAACTCCAGAGGTCATCTAGTCCAACTCCCCTGCAGTGAGCAGGGACAGCCTCAACTAAGGCAGGTTACTCAGAGCCACATCAAGCCTGACCTTGAATGTCTCCAGGGCTGGGACCTCCACCACCTCCCTGGACAACCTCTTCCAGTGTCTCACTACCCTCAGAGTAAAGAACTTCTCTTCTAAGATTCACAAGCAGGTAAAAAAGGTATATTTGGTATGGACCCTCCCTCTTTCTGGCTGCTTCCATGTGCTGATAGTGCTGAGTGCTTTAATGTTGCATTAAAGAACAAAAGGGACTCACAGGAGAGAGAGTTCATTCAGGTCTCACTACCTGGATAGCTAAACGTACAGCATTAAGGAAAAGGCAGTCATTTGGAGACTTGGAATTAGATAGGTTAGAAATCAGTTCCTCAAAAGAATCTCAGGAAAACTACTGAGAGAAATGAAAATATTCATTAGCAATGGTTGAATCACAATAGATTGCAATCAAACCCATCTGATGCTGGATTTCCTTATTTGTTTTCCCTGCAAACAAGACATAACACAGCTTTCCCAGGATGCTCCAACTTCCTTCAGCTGGAATAGCCAAACTATTTCTGAGCATTTTTTTTTAAACTCCCTTCTAACAAGAATTTTTGAAATTTCTATTCTGAATATTGCACCTTTAGTGAACATTTTATTCTTTTACTCTTCCTGTGTTGCACTTTTACTGAATATTTTATTTTTACTCTTCCTTTGCTGCATCTTTACAGAACATTTCACTCTTTTACTCTTCCTATGCTGCATCTTTAATAGTCATTTTATTCTTTTACTCTTCCTATGCAGAAAAAAACCCAAATGGTTGATACCCTTTACCCAAAACATAGTCTTTAAATAAAATATCTAAACAAGTATTGTAAAGCACACACACTTTCCATTCTTAGTCCACTCTTAGGCTGGACTTGATGATCTCAAAGGTCTATTCCAACCTCAACAACAATTCTAATTCATTCACTGATCAGCTCTAAGGTTGTTACCAGAAAATTTTAATCGGAAAAACCTCAGCAATCTTGATCCAGAAATATTTTTCTTATTAATAAATTATTAAACTGCTGTGTAGCTTCCAAAGTTCTTTGACCTCTGGAGATCAACAGGTCCAACACCAACATGCATTAAAGGAACCCTATTTTTTTTTTTTTGCCATCACTCCACAAGAAGAAACAGCTTTTCAGAAAACACTACAACCGAGTTTTACCTTTTTGCATGTGTATGATTTAGTTCCAGTGTGGAAATAATCCACTCAGCAGAGATGGAAATGATTTGGAAATACAAAAGCTCCATTGCAATGAAGTCAAACAGAGTGGCTTGAGGGGCTTGTCCTCTTTATGGTTTGGTAATAAAAGAAGTAAATATTTTTATTATCTTTTACTATCACACAATGCAGTGTCACTAGCAGAGGCTTTTAAAACCACTATAAATAAATTGAACACGGAATGACACCCATATGCAACATATATTGACACTAAAAATATTTCTCTGTCCTGTGCTTTTACTGAAGCCAGAGGGAAAATAAAAACCAACCAAGAAACCAAACCCTCATGCACTATCCTTAAGAAGTGTGGCAAGTCTAAAAGAGAGACAATATTTTTGCAGGTGTGTTTTTATCGGAGAACCCAGACTTGCCACTGAAAGAATGGAAACAGTTGAAATACTGGGAGGATGGCACCTTACACATGATTCAGCTCAGCAAGAAAATATATCAGAGCAGTGGCCAAAGACAGCTTGAAAATGCAGATTCTGGAGGTTTAGAAAGATATATATGAAAGGAATAAAGGATCAGAGTAAAAATACCGTGTGATGGCAGATTAACAATAAAGCTGGGAAAAGGAGGAGGGAGGGGTAAGGGGGCATCAATTTATCCTCCAAACCAACCACTGCATGTTTGGAGCCCTGCTTCCCAAAAAAAAAGGGGCCAGACATCACCTGCTGGTGGGAAATAGAGAATAAAACTGTTTTCTTTTCCTTCCACACATGGCCTCGCTTTGCTTCTTCATTAAACTGCTTTTGTCTGGAGTTTTATCTGATTTTCTTCCCCCTGGTCCAGCTGAGAGGAGGTGGGTGGGGTGGGAGTGATAGAGCAGCTTGGTGGGCACCTGACATCCAGCCAAGGGCAAACCACCCCACCAACTTCTTTCTGAACACCAGGGAGATTCCTCTTATTTATATACAATGTGAGCAGGAAAATGAGACTTTGCACATATTCTTACCTTTGTGCTTTGTAAATAAGACACCATGACTGGACTTAGTAAATAGTTAATTTCCCTTTCTCACCAAAAAGGTAATGGGATCATCTAATTAATATTCACAAATCCAATTTCATTATTCAGCCCTTACAAAATTCTGTCTGGAATACACATTTTGAAGCACCAGATAAATAGGAAAGATGAGAAGAAACATGCTCAAAGGATGTTTATATATTAATGCATTTTAATATGCCTGAAATATATTTTTTTTAGTAATAAAAAATATTTATTTTTCACTTCAAATTTGGAGATTTAAGCTACCATTGAAGTAGAAGTAATTGACACCTTGTGGATGCAGAACAAAGAAAGTGTTACTTTATCCTCCCAATACAAAAAAAAAGAAGAACAGTAAAAAAAAAATGGGTAAGCAAATGAGTTCCCAGTTGCCTGGGGATTGAACTCAAGGGCTGAATCAGCTCATTCCTAGAGCTGAGCTACCCTTTCAGTGTTTCCAGTTCAGGAAAACAGCACATAACTAACTACAGCATGTGGTTAAAATCCAAGATTTACTAATTTCTTGCTCATGCAATATTTATTATTATTATGAATAATCTTCAGGAAATAAATTGAATTAAAAAACAAAGGTGGACTGCTTAGAAATAGGAAAACCTCTTCAGCTTCATGCATTTGCTGGGGGTAGCAGGTGAAAACACCTCTTTCTTTCAGAATCAGTGACTGCCATTTCAGGCTGCAAAAAATAGAAGGCAGTAAAATGTCAGCTGACACAATGAATATCTGTATAAAAGCAATGATACAACTTGGCTAAAGCCAGGGAGATGTATGTGATAGCTGAGGGCAGTGGAGCTGTCAGCCTGCTATGCAGATTTTAGTGTATTTCTTGTAAAACAAGATGAAAAAAACCCCAAACGACAGAGTAACGTAGATTATATTGTGCACTACAAATCCAATATTTTTGCTTTTGATAGTGATCACCTTCCTAGCAGCACTTTTATTTTGTCACTGACATAAACAGCTGATATTAGCATCTGCAGAATAAAGGGATTCAACAGGATGCAGTGATTTGTTATCTGCTTGTCTGCTTCTTCAATTGAATTTCAGTGAAAATCTTAAACTTGATTAAAAAATTGCCCTTGTTTCTATAAATAAATCATTACATTAATCTACCCAACGGCCATGATGTCAGTTTTAGTGAAAAAAATACCCCAAAGTTCCACAAGCAGCCACTCTGAGGCTTCTGAGGGTATTTGATATACTCAAGAGCACATCATTTGCATCCACAAAAGCAGGAGATAAACACATTTCTTTCTTGCATCTGTCCCCTTTTGGTTGCTTTGGACTGTGTCTACCAATATAATCTGGCTGGCACTAATTCAAAGAGGGATCCTGCCAAAGAGTTTTCCCTATGACAAAAAATGCTTCTTATTTTCCCTTCTCTACTCCTCCACATTTTTGCATTCACCTTTGATAGCCTGTGGACTGCTGGATCTTAGAAAACACTTTGAAAGTTTGCAGAAAATTCTTTTTTTTTTTTTTTTTTTCTGCAGGAAAACCACTTCAGAACATTTTTATTGTCTTAGAAAACATTCATACTGTTCTCATAAGTTGATTTGTGATGTTGCTCTTCCTAGCAGGACATAAAGCTCAAGTGCTCAACAAAAAGAGGACAAGGGTAAAGAGACCACACAAATGTCAGCTCACTGGTAAACTGGGGTCACTAAAAAACACTATGGTGAAATCAGGACAGAAATGACAACATATATAAACAGGGCAGAAAACCTGTGGTAATGATTACTAGGATATTATATTTCCCTTTTGACTTTTAATGTAGAGACAGCACAAGAAATTTCTATCCAACAGACATTGTTTACATAGTTTGTAAAAATTTAACGTAATTTCAGCTGCATCTATAGTTTTTGCATTGCTGCTTTGATGTCTGTGAGTACACATCACTTGAAAGAATAAATGCATAAAACCAAAATAGCCTTTTTTTTTTTTTTCCTAGAAATCTAAAAAGCAGTTTTGGAAGCACATTTGTTTAGAAATTAAAATAATATAAATACAAGGAAGCCTGTTCAAAAGGAGAAATGTAAATATTATGAGATAAATTAACTTAGAAAATGGGTAAGTTATTTTTTTTCTTGCATGAACAACATAAGCAGTACTTATTGTACAATGATTTTTTCAATGGCTCTTTACAAAATAATTCTAGACCACAATATAGTCTTTCAAAGTGTTACTTAGAGCTTATTTAATGCTAAAGATTTTGTTTTTTCAGAGCTCTCAGAACATAGCACCCAAACACCAGCTTGTGACCTCCCAACACAGTAAAAGCATCTCACAACTTGCAAGAAAAAGAACATTTTTCATTCTACTGGATACGTGACATGAGATGACTCAGGGACTCCATGCTTGGCAACTTTAAGCAACCAGATCAAAACATCATTTTCTAAACCTTCTCATTCTGCTAAATACTTAATAATACTTCAAATTTTCCCACTACAAACCATTGCTTCTTTTTCCTTTCCACTTGCCTTTTATCTCTCCTTTCCCTAACTCTCTCCCCTCTCTTTCCTTACTCCACCTCTCCTTTTCCCTTTATTTTTAATACAAAAAGCATCAAAGTTCATCATTACAGGCATTGTGTAGTGAAGGCAATAAAAAGAAACTCTTATGGATGAAGATGTAATTGCATATTTCAGTTCCAGCTTCCATATTGTGAGCATTGAACTTGTGAGCTCTTGTGAGAACTGCAAAACTCCTTCACAGCCAATAATACTAAATATTGCCTGGCATTAAAGAAGCAAAATCTTCCAAGGGAAGAAGTATTTCATGCTATAATAAACACCTCAAATGAAGCCAATCTTGTATTTTGTTGGTTCTAAATACAGGCTCTATGATGACCACATTTCTTTTTTTCATGAATGACAGTAACAATAAAAAAAAAAAAAAGGAAAAAAAGAAAACATCTGTTACATCTTCAGAGAGCACAAGGCCTTAGGCCCAAGCTCATGCTGCTGAATTTTAAGCACTTACATGAGTGAGATGTGTAATTGCCCCAGGCTGGTGGAAAAAGACAAGCTACTCTGGAAGGTCATTTAGATCTTAGGCAAGCTGAAGCCTCGGGAGGTGGACTTCTCTTTCCATTGACTGCATACACAACCTATGACAAATGCACTCAGAATTTAGACACCTCAGCTGAACTCCACTTTTCAAAGGCAAGTTACTCAACTTGGACTGACTAGGGTTGAAAGAAAGCCACCTCTGAGCTAAATCCCTCCCAATCTGAATCAAACGTCCATTGCAAATACAGATTTAGTCTTCCTATTGCAATTTTTGCCACATAACTACAAGTAACTCTTATCCATGAGTTGATATTTATTTATAATAGGTTTAGAAAAAACTTAATGTTTCACTTTGCTGCTGCCTCCAAACGTTCTATAAATAAGAAGGATCATCCATTGTCTACTTAGAATTCAAGTTAGCAAACAGATAACTAAACTTTTGTAGAACAACGTATGCCTCAATAAAAAAATTGCACAACACATTTACTTGTAGAAATAAAGGAAGAAATAACACACCTAGAATTTGTTCTGTCAGTTAAGAGTTGCCAGACAGTCTCCCAGACTACTGGACAAGCATTGGTGTGTTGCTGTCATTTAACAAATACACTAAATTTTCATCCCAAGGTCATAAATAAATTGTTTGTACACAGAATAATTGGGAAAGAAAAGAAAAGAAGAAAGAAAATAGAACAAGAGATGAGCAAAAGTTGCACAGGCACTCAAGCAAAAGGAAAAAGCATAGGCCACAAATTCTGATGTAAAATATATTTCATGCCTCCTGTGTCACTTCTCCCACTTTCTGTTCTATTTTGCTACCTTAGTCATAGAAGAAGCCCCTGCTGTTTCTCTATCAGGGTTTAATTTTTTTCTTTATAAATGAGTCAAAAGAGAAATGAGATAAAAGATGACAAGAAATACTTAACTGATTCAACTCCTTTTCAGCTGTGATGCTAA
The DNA here is from genome assembly GCA_025447755.1 of Corythornis vintsioides. Taxonomy (NCBI): domain Eukaryota; kingdom Metazoa; phylum Chordata; class Aves; order Coraciiformes; family Alcedinidae; genus Corythornis; species Corythornis vintsioides. The sequence goes on along the minus strand of JAOEGS010013822.1, from coordinate 45,188 downwards.
TTTCCAACTTTTCCACCCAGACATGCTCAGAATAAACTACCAGAATGGGAATTTCAACTCCAAAAGCTGGAAACACCTCCTGACAATCAATGCTTGATGATATGAAGAGGAATCAAAATATAAGTTAATTATACTTTTATTATAGTTGCTACCTATTTTGTGACTTAAGAAGGGTCTTTGCTTAGGTATTCAAGCACCTGTATATCTGGAGGATACATGTGTGTTTATATCATAGAATCATTAAGGTTGGAAATGACCTTCAAGATCACAAAGTCCAACCATCTACTAAATATTATCAGGAACACTAAACTATGCCCTGAAGTGCCACTCCTAGACATTTTTGAAACACCTCCAGGGATGGTGATTCCACCTCTTCCCTGGGCAGCCTCTTCCAAGGCCTCACCACTCTCTCAGAAAAAATTTTTCCTAATATCCAACCTAAACATCCTCTGGTGCAACTTGAGGCCATTTCCTCTTGTCCTATCAACTGTAACTTGGGAGAAGAGACCAACCCCTGCAGCACCCAAACCTCAAGGTGCAGTCTCCTCAGTGCCCAGTCCAGGGGCACCACCCCTGCCCTGCTCCTGCTGGACATACTGCTCCTGATCCAGGTCTGGATCCTTGTTCTTCTTGGCCACCTGGGCACACTGCTGGCTCATGCATATACTTGTGTACGGAAGTAATCTTTGAAAACTCACAAAGAAGAGCTGACAAGAACAGCAGGAAAAGATTTACTCATTCTCATTAATTGTACATCGAATTAATTAAGCAAATAGCAGAAATATATCTGTCAGACATCACTCATTTTACAGAGTCATTAAAACTTGATATAAGAAATACTGGATGGGCAACAGAAGAGCTGTATGAGACAGGCTTTTAAACAGAAGGGCAAATTCATACTCTATGCAAATTGTTGTCTAGCTAAGGCAATTTTACTTATTAATTTTTTGACAATAATTATTGAAGAGCTGTTGAATGAACTTTGGGGATTTGAAAAAGGCCATATGATTTAGTTCTGATACTACATCAACTGTGTGCATCCTCACGAAGTAATCTAGTGAGGAGGAATAAGAAGCATCCCACCCTATGGGACTGACCTTTAACAACTGGGGAAAAGACATTCCAACCATTCCTAAATAAATTTGCTAGGGGAATTATCTCAGGGAATTAGCTGCTGTATAAAAGAAGATGACGACCTTGCAAAAGATTCTGGCTCTCTACAGGTTCAGCACGAAGGAAGGAAGGAAGGAAGGAAGGGAGGGAGGGAGGGAGGGAGGGAGGGAGGAAACCATGAATACATGGGGTCTACATCAGAGTACAGGGCAGTCCTGGGGTAAGTCATACACCTCCTGACTGCTTCTCTACTTGAAGAAGGTTCCCAGGCTGGCAAAAAACCCCACACAGATCTGGAAGGTTATTTTAAAACATGCAGGTGCACGGGTTCCATCAGAGCACCTATGGGCAGGAACAGCAACTGGAAAGACTGAATCTGAATTCTACCTTTGTTTTCAAACACACACAAGTAAAACCAAGAGCAGCCTAAATACCAGCAGATGACATTAGGAACAAGAATGCAATTTTATCTCCCTGGGAAAAGAGGTTAACATCAGAAGGTTTGCTGTACTGATGCCAGATGGGATTTTTCAAGCATCTGTAGATCAGACTGAAGGCAAATCAGATACAAATACTCAGCAGTGTTCATCATCCACTCAGAAGCAGTACCAGGGAAAACCAAACCAAGCGAAGAACAAGAGGCAAACAAACCTGGAGGCAGAGCTTCCTATGTTTTAGGCAGTGACTATGAGGTGTACTGCTGTAATTTCTTTGTGGTCAGCCACCCCAGCAGGGACATAAAGCAAAATGAATACAGCTAAGCAGGACAATTTTGATAGTGTGCAAAGTATGTGATTAGGAGCAATCTGGTTTTAGGTAAAAAAAAAAAAAAAGAAAAAAAAAGGATAAATTTGTTTACATAGGGGTGATTTGCAGGCATGAACAGAAAAGCATTTGTAAAATTCTAAGTGACCATTTTTCTGCTCAGATTAACAACACTGAATGGGTGATAGTTTTGCCCTTTTTCCCATTTCTTCTGTCTTCAAAACTCAGGACTTAGCACAGTACCTTTTAATTCAGAAAAATGGGAGAAAATGTAGGTCAGTTGTGAAAAAAAACCAAAACCAACCAACCAATCCAAAACCAACCAACCAATCCAAAACCAACCAACCAAACCAAAACCAACCAGCCAAACCCAGAATTAAACCATTTTTAACAACTGAACAAAAGAGCCAAAATTTCCAACATTTCAGAAGTGCCAAGAGGGTGTTTCAGAGCCCCACTTGGCCTTTTCCATGGGCTACATATAAGGTAGATATTTCATGCTCAGGAAAACATCCTTATGTTACCACCTTCAAGTGAGAACAGTGAAGCTCCATAGCAAGGACAGCAGCTTCTTGATGCTTCTCCTCAGTGTTTTGAGCCAGATGCCTGGGAAGGTTGGAAATGAACTTTATTTCACATCCTCTTCCCAACCCAAACTTGGGTGGGAAACCAAGAGCCACATAGGTCTTGCTCTTATTTTTTTTGCTGTGCCAGTACCAAAATTCACCTTGTGCAATGAGCTCCTCCTCCTGCTCCACTGAACCCAAGTGTTAGACACCAAGTACAACACTGTGAAATGGGAGAGACTTGCTGGACTCCACATATGAGTAAGTTACACTCATGGTTATGTCTTACAAATAGTAAATGAGCCAAAATTTTAAGGAAGGAATCAATCTTCAGATGTCCATGTCTAAGACTGACACTAAAGGCCTATAAAGTAAAATGAAACCTTCTCTATTTAATTATTTAGACTTAAATTGTCTTTTTTTTTCCCCTTTGGAAACTAGTGAGTGCCATCTGATTCAATCTCACTTTTTGCACATAGACAAGAAGAGACAAATCTAATTTCAATATACATAAGAGAAAGGAAAAAAAAAAAAATCACCACTCCAGAAGAAAACAATGGAGACCAAGCAGAAAATCAGAAAGAAAACTACTCCAACTAGCTTACAAGTCAAAGGATATATTGGGAAAGACCACTGACATGGTTTAACCCTAACCACACAACTGCTGAAAAGCAGGTAGCCTTGATAGGGTGAAGACTGCTCAGCAGTAGCTAAAATATCCCTATGTTATCAACACTGTTTTCAGCACAAATCCAAAATACAGCCCCAGAATACCCAGTATGAAGAAAATTAACTCTGTCCCACACAAAGCCATGATCTTCAATGGTCTTTCTTTCAAACCCCATGAAGAGCAAAGTTCCACATCTATTGGAAAACAGAAACATGGAAGAAGTGGATAAAAAAGGCTCAGTGGCATCTTCCTGTTTAAATAGAAGGTTCCCTGAATTTATCTATGTATTTCCACATATGAGGTAGCACTGATTCATGGTCTGCATTGGTTTCTCCCTGGTGTTGGGGTAGAGAAGCCAATTTCTGCCCAGCCAAACCAAACCCCTCTTGCTTTGGGGCTGCTACACTATTTTCTGCAATTCTGTAAAGCTAAATCCTTTCCATCTCCCAGTTGCTGCAGTAAAATACAGTACTTTTGGAATCTAAAATAGCTTGTCCAAGGAAAATATGTACCAATTCCATGTCAACCATGGAAACGCTACTTCCCTGGTTGTTTTCCAGTGACACAGTCATTGCAAATCCCAAGCATGAGTCTTGCATAATCCTGCAGCTCATTCTCCCTTGATTGTGGATTTAATTATAGCTGGATAAGCTATTACCCAGATAACTGGAGATACACAAGAAAAAAACCAACAAAACAAACCAACAATCCAAATGACACGATAATTGAATTAAATTTCACCATGCAAATGTATGCTGGTTATTTCAGTTTAAAATCATATACCCAACACTAACCTTCTCTCTAATAACCACCCACCTCTTGCAACACAGGAAAGCTGCAAAGGATGTACCACTGTGCTGAGTGCTGTCTGGTGGAAAGTTTAATTTGCACAGAGGACCATGTGAATACTCAGTGCACGTTATGTAAAACTAGTGTTGAGAGGATACACAGGGCACAGCAAAAAGAGGGTGAACTGAGGCTCCATGCTCTGGGTTAGCTCTTTGTGGTTGGCACTCTGATGATGCTACAGAGTTGTTATAGCAACAGGCCAGAACACTCAGGGAAAAAAAAAAAAAAAGGAAGAAAAAAAGCAAACAAAACAAAGCCAACAAAATTAAAACAAAGCCAAACAAAACAACAAATAGAAACACACAAACAAATGAACAAAAACCAACTAAACAGAAAGATTTAAGTGACATATAGGTAGTGGGAATCTGTCTTGATTTAATAGTCTTGATCTTTCTTGATCTGTCTTGATTTAATAATTTTAACTGTTCTGATACCTCTGTATAGGCTTGAATTTCTCCATTACACAGAACCACTATGGTTGGAAAAGATCTTTAAGGTCACCAAGTCCAACCATTGTCTAACTCTGCCAGGAACACTACTACACCATATCCTCTCCTTTTACTTGTGCCTTCCCCTTGCTTCCCTCCTTTGGTGACCAACAACAGCAGCAACCTGTAAGGTAAATAGTCTGAAGGGATTAGTGAGGCAATGGACTTGATATGACATCTAGTGAGCTTGGAAGCACAGAAACTATTGAACTGCAAAAAATGTCAGACTCTTCTGCACTGCTATGCTCATCTGCCTCCTTCTGATTTACCTTTGCTGTGTTTTCCAACATTTACTGAAACCTGGCCATTCATAACAATTTTGTCCTTCCCAAGAAGAATAATTAGTGTGTGAAAACTTCAAGAAAATTTTCTTTTCTTTTCATTAATTAATATACAACACTGATAAGGGTTATTTTCTCATTATAGACATCTTTTTTGAATATTTAAATTATCTACATTTGTTATCCTTACTCTTTTTTACCAATCTGTTAGAAAAATGGGAAGAAAAAGTTTCTTAGCAATGCACCACGGGAAAAAAAATAATCAAAAACCTGAATTCTAGTATCTTCATCTTGAAAATCACAGACAATTAAAAGGATCAATCAGAAATGCATTCATTGGCACATCACCTTGATGTAGTATGAAAGATTGGCATCTAAAAAGCTAAAGAAACTGGATAAATATTCACATCTTGGTGTGTGGCACCCAGCATATGGCAATCTTTGGATTACACTGTCAAGTGTAGATAGAGGAAGGGTAACATCAATTTATGACAACTCCATGATTCAGATACAGCAAATCTAAGTTTCGAGAGCCTTCAGGGCTCTGCAGGATGTCAAACATAGTTACATTCTCCTGGCTAGTGGCCCTTAAATGTATATCCTAATTATGTAAATACCTACATTTTACATAAAACTCCTCAAGGACTACTGGCAGGAAAGGGGACTCACCTTGGACACTGGATAATGTGGTCCCCAGTCCTTCAGCTCTAGCAAAGGACTGGAGGAAGGGATTAAGTAGTTGAACTGCCACGAGCAGAGCAATAAGTTTCCCCCTGAAGCTTTTCACCCAGTTATAAAATTCAAAGAATAATTAAACACAACTCCTTACACCACCTAGGGAAACACAAGATATTTTGGAACACATACCCAGTTCAGCCCAGCAAGAAATTTGCTGCTGCACACGATGTTACATGGGAATGTGCCGAGGATGAGTAGCCAGCTGAAGATTATTCATGGCTGTGAAACCTGCTCTCAGCATTCACAGCTGATAAGCATCCAGTGCACAGCCTTTTGGCTGTCTATATTTGTACCACTCTGCTTTAGGGGGCTTTGCCTTCGCTTAGCATGGGTCAGGTCATTCCATCAGGCATCAGCACTTCCCTGTAAAACAGAACGATTGCCTGAGGTGGTTTTCATTGGTTTGCAACTGGAAATGTTCCATACAGGTCAATGGCTATCAGCTGCTGGAGTGTGTGGAATGTAATTAGCAGGGATACAATTGCTATTTTTGATTTAAATAAGGGCCTTTTTTGATAAAGTCCACAGCTTTATCTGAAAAGATCCTGAACTGTCTCTTTCCTGTAGTGACACTCCACAGAGGCTTCATTCTCCCAACCATGAAATTTGGACTGTTTAAATAAATCCATTATGCATAAATACTACTGGAGAGAGGAGAAGGAACGGGCTGTTTGGTTTCCTTCAAGCCAATACTCTACTGCCCTTCCTCTGCAGAATTTAGGGGTTGCTTTTCTCTTAGTCATCAATATAGAACACCTTTTAATTATTACATGTTGGAGCACAGGAAGGATGCTCCTAGTCTTAGCACATACCTTGCCAAGCCCTCCACAGTGTTCCCTGCTATGCCACATATCAGAGAGCAATTTTGCCTTCTGAAATCTCTTTGGACTCACTTTTCTTCTTCCAGCAGAATCTTGGAACAGTAGTGCCTGTTCTCCTATGTGTCTATGGTCCAATCCTGAACTAAAAGGACACTACCTTTCCTTCAAGCTCCCTCCAAGCTTCCTGCAGCTCCTCTTCAGCTAAACCACTGGCTGGTTTCTGCAGCACTACACTGTGTTTCCAGGTAGTTTGGTAATTAGACCTGGCTTTGAGAGGCAGATCACACAATTATTCTGAGGCAAACAAGACGACTTCTCCAGACTAACAACAGAGGCTGTTGCCCTCTCATTGCATTTTACATATTTAAAGCTCAACTTCCATCACAAGGTAAAATTAGCACTGAAGCAGAGAATTTTTTAAAGCATCAATTCATAATGTTAAACAGAGCAAGTGACTTTCCCTTTGAATTTGCATGTTCACACCCATCCCCACAATCTGTGTGTCCCTTGTTTTGAATGGGAATTAGGAGGGGGGAAAAAAGCCAGTGAGGCAAAACAGCAGCAACTAGTAATGGCAAACTGAAATAGTATTCTGTGGTACATAAAAGTAGCCTTTAATATTATTAAATAGCAATATTCAAGTGGCACCTGAATGTATTGGTTATTAGGCTGCTACAGTCTTCATTCTGGGTGGTTTATGCTTTAAAAGACATACTGAGGTGCAAAAGGATGTTTGGGAAGAAACAGAATCAATTCTGCTGATATATCTTGGAATATTAAAATAATAATAAATTCTTCATATGCCATCATCTGCTCAATGCACTGGAAAGCACTAAAACTTAGAGGTCTCTCATTGTTGTTCCAGCAGAAATGAGTCCCAAGAAGCCTGAAATGTTAGCAGTGATGGAGAGCTGAATCAAAAAAAGGTCTGGGTATTTTTGAGTAGCAGAAGAGTGAGGAATATGACAATTGCTTCCTTTGTGGGTGGGTAGAAACAATCTGATAACATAAAAAAATGAACAAGCCAGGAAAGATACAGCTGTTTCCTGAAGATGAAAAGCAGACAGCAAATGTGATTGAAGAAGATGGGGCAGTGGGGGGATTCCTAATGTGACAGTTCTGAATCCAAGCCTCTTGGCAAAGACAAAATTGCTTCAGTGGCTGTCCTTAAAAAAAAAAAAAAAAAAAGGAAAACTGAGAAAGATATAATGAAGAAAACAACAGAAAAGGGAAAGCAATGTCACTAAAGGACACAAAAAAAGGCTTGGATCACAGGAGGACATGTTTTGAAACACTGTAGAGGTGCATTATCATTTACAAGCAGAAACAGAAGAAATAAAATAAGAATTAAATAATGGAAATAAATAAATAGGAATAAATGAAATAGAAATCAATAATCTTAAACAAACATGGAATATGAATGGAAAGGTGAACCCGAGCCTATTTATCCAAGAATAGTTGAGTCTTGATCAAGGAAATCAAAACATTTGGATCCAACTGACACCAAAGATCAAATAAAAATATATTGACAATATCTAGCACTGGTTCAGACTTGGGCTAGAGAAATCCTGAGTGAGTTTAACTATCACATATGTACAAAGGGAATTATTTAGTAATAATTACATATAGAAAATAACGGTGAACCAGCACAGTGAACTTGAGATGTTGAACTTGAGATCCCAGAACCTGGGATTTGAACAACATTTCTACCCAGACACGTCTACATATATTTTGTGTTGGCTTAAATCTGATTGTAAACAATCAAAAAAACTAAATAAACAAAACTTCACTCCCTCTTCACAGGAGTAATGAGTGTACTCCCAGATATCCTTATTTCCAATCAAGACCAAAATGCAGAACTTCATAGGCAAGGTCTGTTATATAAATTAACTTAAATAGTTTGTGCTGGCTTAATTTGTATTTAAAAGATTCCATTACTATGTATATTCTTCAAACAAAAAGAAATCTGTCTGCAAGTGTAGGGTATATTTATGGGTGTAATTAGTGTAATTGTAATAGCTGCAAAATGAAAATCTGTAGAACCACTCTGGAAAACAGGGAGTAACTGACAATGATTACCATTCCTATTGATAGAATGTGATAAGTGGATGAAAAACTCCCTTCCAGAGACTTTTAAATTGGTTTGGCTTTAGAAAGAGCAAGAAAAAAAAAAAAAAAGGATAGCTAATATCCTTTGCATTGGAGAGCCTTTGTAATGCAGGGTCTTTGTCTAGATCCAGTGCAGGTTACAAGAACTAGTCAGTCCTGTATCAAGAGTGGTTCATGGTTTATACTTAATACTTTCTTCTCCTTAATGAAGTCTTAGAGAGCACATCACAAACATGGTTAAGGCACCAATGCTGAGAGCTGATTAAGAATAATTTTTTTTTTTTAAGCTTGCCTAAATAAATTCACACAAACATTTCAGTATGTTCCTACCTTTGTGTCTGGGCAGAGGTCATAGAGAAGCAAAGTGGACAACATACATGCTCCAGGTTGAAGATACACACCTAAGTGAGCTGCTGAGTAAGACCTAAATTACATCCTTGTGAGGAAGCTCTGCTGGGAGGCCAAAGTCAGAGAGAATAAATAACCACTTTGCCCTCAGACATGCCTTCCTCCTGCCACAAACAGAATTGTATCAGCAGGGGCCAGGGAGAATTTTTTATTGGTGACAAGATAGGTGCGATTTTCTATCCAGCCCAGGGAGGGAGATAATAAAGCAACCCCCTCCAATATCCCCCCTGGCACTCTAGGAGACCTGGGCTTCTGAAATGAGCTCCTGAGCAGATCTCAGCTTGGCTCTCCACCTCCTGTGTAATTATGCTGCTTTTCAGGATGCTAGCGTCATGGGCTTTCATCAAATTTAAACTTGAAAATCCACAGGCAAAATGCTGAATGTGAATTTTGTTCTGAATTTGAAGTTTGTTTGATTTTTTCCCTGGATTTGGGGTAATGTAGGAAGATAACTCTCTCAGAAGAGTAAAATACCTCTGCTAGCAAGACCTTTGGAAAGCAGATACCATTCAGCCAAGTAAGAGCTAAGGATACAATTCTAGAGCAGAAATGATTGACAGATGGGCCACTCACCAACTACTCCTGTTTTCAATCCAGCTGTTGTGATGTACTTAGTTAAATGATCTGGTGATCAATAAACTAATGGAGGTATTATTAAAATATCTGGAGTACTATGTTCAGTTCTGGGCTCTCCAGGTCAAGAGGGACACGGAAATACTAGAGAAAGTCCAATGAAGGCTAAGAGAGCGATGAAAGCACTGGAACATCTCTCTTGTGAGGAAAGGCTGAGAGCTCTGGGGCTGTTTAATCTGGAAAAGAGAAGCCTGAGAAGAGATCTTATGAATGTTTACAAATCTCTGAAGGGTGGGTGTCAAGTAGGAAGGGTCAGACTCTGTTCAGTGGTGCCCTGGGATAGGAGAAGAGGTGATGGTCACAAGCTGAAACTCAGGGAGTTCCACCTCAACACAAAGGAAAACTTCTTCACTGTGAGGGTGCCAGAGCCTGGCCCAGGCTGCCCAGAGAGGTGGTGTAGTCTCCTCTGGAGACTTTGATATCTAAGATGACAATATTAGTATTTCTATTCTCTTTGAGAACTAGGGTATAGAGTTACCCAGAGGAGCTTTGCACAGTATTCTCTGCATGTTGTATTACTGCATTTATATTCTAAGAGAAAACAAAAATCATTATTTTTCTAGCTTACTTCAGCTTGCAAAAAAAAAAAAAAAAAAGAAAAAGAAAAGTCTACCTAGTGTCTACCTGGTTGAGATAATTAATTTACCATAAGAGAAATAGAAAGAAAAAACATTTGGCAGGTGGTGATGGACTTAGTGTTGCTGGTAGCAAATTTAAGTTTCTTTTTCGTTAAGAGCACTTTCATTGCATAGTAACCCTGAGTTGACTTTGCCAAATTCAGTGGAGAAACAGCCTGTCAACATCACTAGATGCAGTTGGCTATAGGTTGTTGTCCTTGAGTAGTCAAACTGGTCACTTGGCAAGGCTTGTCTTCTATTTGGGGGCACAGGATGGGTCACCACAGTTGTCTTTGCCTCTCCTCTGTGGGTTGTCCTCTCTTCTTTACACAGGGCATATGAGATGCTAAAGAGTAATAATCTAATTTTATTGGAGCATTTATGTTTAATGAGGTCGACATTTTCCTTCCCGTGTATGCATTATTTGCCAAAAAAAATAATACAAAAAATAATTACTTGAAAAACAAAGAAACGAGATGAGGACTGAAGAGGGCAAGGACTAGAGAGCAAAAATTCAAGGAAAAAACACAAAAAAAATATGGCTTGACCATCTAAACCAATTCCCCAGCTGAGAACTCTTAGCTTCCCTACAAACAGAGTTGCTCACTTTAAGTGGTTTATAAATCACTATTGTGCAGGCAAACAGAATGTAACCCGTTAAGCTCCTAGAGATGTTGTACCTCCATCAGCAAAGAATAGCTCTATTTTTAGCCACAAACATGTTCTTGGTTAAAGAAAAGCAATGTAAAGTCATGGCAATTAAACCTAATAGCTGTGCACAGCAGTCCTGTCGGGCTGCCTCTCCATAGGTGCATGGAAAAAAAATGCAGGGAGACTAAAAGCTCTGGAGCTAAAAGGGAACTGAACAATTAAGATGCTCTTCTGATTTGGTATTTTTAATCTGTTTTTTCTTTTAGGGGAACAAAGCTATGCATTTGAGATTTTTCTTCTAATGATAGAGAAAACATTTCAGTGAGATTTGTTCCTTTGAACTCACCCTTTGTTCCTCCCAAGAATTAGAAATAATAGTGAGTTTTAACTTCTTAGAGCATGTTCTGCTGTAGAAGAGAGGAATGAGAGGAAGATGTAATCATTCACCATTTGGATCTTTCCTTCCAGAGTTCTCAACTCCAGCTGGAGTTTTAGATCCTCAAACCAAGAAAAAAAGAAAAAATAATCCAACCAACCAACCAAAAACAAAGTATAAAATCTAAAGCAGCCCCTAACACAACAAAATGTCTTTTTTCAGATACTGCAGACATGCCTCATTAGCAGACTTTTCTTTGGCCCAAATTTGAGAGTGTTTGGTAAAGCCACTTGCAAGATACAAGACTGAGGATAAATAGGTGTTAATTATGTTTTAAAGAGTCTCTTAGCACTTTTTCCCATGTTGCATCTCCAAAAATTGTCTGGTCTGGAAACTTCAAATAAACCTATTCTGAAGTGAGATGTAGCTGAAAAGGGCCATTAGAAGAAGCAGGAAGGGACTGGGGGGATATTATTTGCTGGTAATTAGGAAAGGAAGAAGAACCTTACAAGCTGTGAAAGATATTTTTAAAGGATGCAATAAGACTAAGTAAGATTTGGAGTCCTAATCCTTATGCTTAACTACAAGAAAATGCAGCTTTGGTGGAAACAGGGGAGTATCAAGGCTGTTAAAATGGGGGAGCTGACACATTTTTCAACTAGCAAAGGAGTTTCACAGCCAGCAGTGCCTTAAAATGATATTTTCAGGATGAGAGAGATGCCTAAAACAGAGAATCAGGAAGAATCCTTCATGTTTGCTGTGGAAAATCATAATCTCACTAAACTGGAAGAGATGTAGCATGCTGAGGCTTGCAACCAGTGCTTCATTGGGTACAGCACAACTGGTCCTTTGTGGCTGATGTCTAAAGAGATGGAACCAAAAGCTCTTCCAGGTGATGCTGCAAAGGCCAGAAAATAATATGGATGCATAAAGAAGAGTGTGTCCAGCATGTTGAGGGAGGTTCTTCCCTCTGGCCCAGGCTGCCCAGAGAGGTTGTGGAGTCTCCTGCTCTGGAGCCTTTCCAACCCCCCTGCATCTGTTCCTGTGTGGGCTGCCCTGGGTGCTCCTGCTCTGGCAGGGGGGTTGCACTCCAGCATCTCCAGAGCTCCCTTCCAACCCCCACCATTCTATGATAATCATGAACCTTACCAACCAAGCCCCTGAACAAGATGCTGGGGACAAGACACATCCTGGAGTCTTTTATCTGAGGATGAGGTATCGCAGTGCTTCTGCCCACAGGCTGTGAGAAGAGTCAGCTGTAAGTGGAAAAAGGTGGCTGATAACTGGCATATCTAACTGAGCTTGAGGTTTTTTCTTTTTGGGGAAATGATGATCAGTAGCAGAAGGATTCCCAATGTGTGTTTATAGGGATGCTGGAACTGGATGTTTAAAAAGAGGAGGAGAAATGGGTCGAACCCATCTAAAATCTCTGAAACCCAGGCTCTCTGACAAGCTGTTCCTACTCTTCAGCCAAGCTAAGCTTCGTGGAGAGAAGCATCTTTCATATGACCCTCATTCAAAGGTTTTGCTTCCAAATCACTACCACAAAGGTTTCCTTTTTCTATTCTTCAGAGGGCATATGCTCCTAGCCAGTCAAGTCCTGAGTCTGAAATATCTCTTGATCAATAATAAAGGCATATCACAGCAGTTGCAGATTCTGATGCTGTGTTAATAAAGACCGAGGACAACAGCCTCGAGTTGTTACTGCTTTGTATCTCTGAAGGCCTGCAAGGAGGAAAAGCAGAAATCAATACATGCAGACAGCAGGAATTGAGTAACTGCCAAGGTGGACATCTGCAGCTCTCCAAAGGTTGAGGGAGAGGCAGGGGAACTGGGAAATCATGAAGATTTAGAACCAACATAGAGAACCCACCCACCCATGAAAACTCCTCTTCATGGTTTGTCCTGGTGTCTTGCAGAGAAAATATACAGAAAAGAAATTCCTAGAGGAAAATTCTTTATTAAGCTAAAATCATAGTTCAGAACATATGTCAATAACTAAAGGTAATACAAAAGTACTTCACTAGCAGTGAAATAGTCATTAAGAGGGGGAAATTGAATGTTAAATACAATCAAAACTCAAAGATTCAAAAGCATTGAAAAGTGTGTTATCCAAACAGCTTTGGGTCTGTCCAAAAGCTACTCATGTGGAACAACAACAGAAAAACCACCAACAAAATAAACCTCAGTTCAGTAACTCTGAGATTTCTTTTTGCCAGAGCAAAATGGGTTTGTTTTCATCAGAGATACAGCAAAATGGGATTATTTTCATTCAACTTTTACTTTTTTATACTAATACCATCCTCTGGAATGCACAGACAGATGACAACAGAAGTTGCAACTTTGATCAACTTGACTAAGGGCAGGTGGAAGTCCACCTTCCATGGTGTTTAACTGTCAGTCCTTCCACTATATTACAGAAATTCAGTATGCTACAGAAAGGCACAGAGGTTCCAAGACTTTCCCCTATCTCCAAAGCAGCAGAAGCAGAGAGAACCTGACCTGAAACTGTTAATTTCACAAAAATACAATTGTGCTTTTCAGCCTGAAGCCAGTGTTACGTAAGTACAGTAATAGAGAAAAATGGTTTCCATGCAACATAGCTAGATAATCTATCTGAATAAGAAGCTATTTTTAGTTTTCAAGAAAAATGACTCCTTCAGATGAAAGCATCACTTTCACTCTACTCACAAATTACTTCTTGCCAGCCATACGCATAATGTGGATCACCTATTTACATGCTTCACACAGACTTTTTCTTTACCTGATCTGCTTCTTAAATGCTCTATTAAAATCTATATCATTTATCCCCAATAGTATTTTATTCCAGTAGGTTCTGTTTATTAAAATGAATAAATAACAAGATTTTCCTTGAAGACAACTGCATTGTTATGTGCTGTGAATAAAAGCCAGTGTTGTTTCTGTGATACTCATTGTAACTTATAAAGACACTGGTGTAATTTCCTTGTAAACCAATTTCTCACAACAGAACAGTACAATAGCTTACTAAAAGTTGCTTTTTTTTTTCCTGTCCTTCACAGACCTCTCAAATGGCAGAGGAGAGGGATCACAACAGGAGAGGGACAGGAAAGAATAACTTATTAAAAACAATTGGATTACACAGTTTGTGGATGGATGGATATTTCAGAGGTGACTAAAGTCCTGCAATCCCAGCTGTAATGTGGCAACTCCAAAGTGATCCCCATCAGCCCAACCCACTAGAGAAGTAAAACAGGACAGTGGGCAAGAGGTTCTAACTAAAGAAGTTGACTTCACAACCAAGAATACAGAGTATGATCATTAGATGCTGAGGTACCACCCACCTTCTCACTTCATGAGAGCAGCTCTGTGTCCTCAGAAAAATCTACTGGAGGTTGTTTGAGTTAAGGGCACAGTGCTCCCAGGCTTATGTATGTTTATGTCTCACCTTTGTCAAGAGCTGGTGATGGCCACTGTGATTGTTCCAATTTCTGGTTTTCCATTATGATCAGTTCTGCATGTGCATGTTAGGAAAATCATGGACTTAATATATATTGAAAGAATTATCTGTTATAAATATATCTGAGGGTAGGAAGGCTCTTCAGAGGGACCTGGACAAGTTGGATCAATGGGCTGAGGCCAATCAAATGTGCCAATGCTGAGTCCTGCCCTTGGGTCACAACCCCAGGCAATGATACAGGCTTGGGGAGCAGTGGCTGGGAAGCTGCCTGTCAGAAAAGGACCTGGGGGTGCTGGTGGACACCCAGCTGAGCATGAGGAGCTGGTTGAATCTCCATCCCTGGATGTATTTAAAAGCTGTCTGATATGGTGCTCAAGGACATGGTGTAGTAGTGGCCTTGGTAGAGTTAAGTAATGATTGGATTCTATGCTCTTAAAGGTCTTTTCCAATCCTTGTGATTCTGTGGTTGTGTGATATTCAGAGATATTAATGCAATTCAGACTACCAACTTCTTCCCCTGGGAAAAGGAACAGTTATTTGGTGTAAACACTTTGTTTACAGCCCACACTGACAAATCATGCTGACTAGCCAGAAGACATATGCTCAAAGCATCTTTATATGACAAAGGAAAACTCAGTCAAACAAGGACAACAACACAGTAATGAACAAGCAAAAGAGATCTCTTGCCCTCCTAACAATGTCATTAGGATGTGATTTAAAAATGGAAGTACCTTTAAGAGAAAAATTGAGGGTAAACTTCAACCCAAGCAGTGATTGTTTCTCAAAGGGAAAGCCAGAAATCACAAGTCACCACAAGGGTGGTGAGACTTTAATCTTCAACAAGATCACTTTCAACTTCAACCATCCTGTGATTCCATGGGAAATACCATTGTGCAAAATACTGGAAAAGGACATTATTTGCTTTAAATTATATCTGAGATACTCTGATTGCCCAGAGGGGTTGTGGATGCTCCTCCCTGGAGGTGTTTAAGGCCAGGTTGGATGAGACCTTGAGCAACCTGGTCTAGTTGAGAGGTTCTTTTCCCTGAAATAAGATGTCAATTCATTGTCCTGAATTTTAAAATATTTTGTGAATTCTGGTAGTGTTTCACTAACACTAAATTCAGAAGGGCAGCACATGTTATGGAACCAGCCTTGGCTTCTGTTGAATGGATTACTGAGATAACTTAATATTTTCAATGGTTTTCATGTCAAACACATACTGGAATAATTTTTTTCCCTATTCCTTTATGTTATTTCATAATAAAAATTCCAACTAATGAAAATATCACTGATACACCAAAGCACAATAACACTTGTAATAGCAACGTAAGAAAATATTTTAGATAAACCTTGAAGAAAAGGAAAGAGTAAAAATGAACAAATAGAGAAGAAAAGAAAAAGCCTGAGGCTTTAGGTGTGGGGTTTTGTGGTCTGTTGTTTTGTGTTTGTTTGTTTCACTTTGCAAAATAGTTTTCAGAAGAATATGTACAATACAGATGACATATATAGAATACATACATTATCTCATCTGAAAATATTGTTTCCAGAGCCTTATTTTTAGGCACCAGGAAGGCTGAGCTCAACAAAGGACACAGAACTCTGCAACCCACAAGAGTTTGACTCTCACCTAAGAGAGCAAGAGCCAGAAAAATCTGGAAAACTATTTTGTGTATGTGTAGGGATAATAGTTGGTTGTGGGTTTTTTTTATGAGTAATGGGGCATTCAGGCAAAATCTTTTAGTGTCCTAAAACCCCTGAATGTGCAGTAGGGGAACCAGTGGATGGGTAATGTGATGTTCACTGGGGAACCTGGAAAAATAGGATGCAACTTTGTGGCTCTTTCCCTTTTGCAAAATTCACAGCAAGACACTCCAAAAAGTGACTGTCCTTATAATATACACCAACCAAATGTCAGTTACTAGCTGTAAATACCTTTTGGAGTGCCCTTTGATTCCTCAGGTCTTCATTTACAGGGTTTCTGTTTGAATTAAATCTATTTTTTTTAGAATTCAAACAGTATATTTTAGCTATGTTTCAGTTGGGGTCAGCCTGAACACTGCTACAGCATTTGTTGGCAACAGTTTTTGACCAAATGTGCTTGGACTGAGACAACTTGGTCATTTAATTTAATTAAATTTCTCTACTCTTCCCTCTTAAGCCATGTGTAGAATCTTAGATTAATGCAACAGTGAGAAAGCAAATCTTTTCTCACTGGCAATTTCTTCAAGTAAATCTTATACTTGGTGTTAATAAAACGAGCCAGGGACTTGATGAGAACAATCTTATGTTTAAATAGTTTTTAAAACATTGTACATTTAAGGAATACTAAAATTTCTTAATGTTACTATGTCAGTGCTGTTCCTTTATACTATATACACTTCATCTGGCACAGCCCCCCTAAGTATATTGCTGATAAAGCACCATAGCTGAAATCATTATGCCACTAACACACTTAGGATGTTGGACTAAGCAAGCTGATTGCTATTATTAGCATTTGCCTTTTGATGCAAAATAACTCAGAAGATAATTCAGTTCTAGAGGAAAAAAAAGAATAAATTAAAAAATAGAATTTCACCTGTGGCAAAATTCCAGTGAATATAGACGAGGAAGATGTTGGGACCAATTCATCAACTAAATCTGTTGTATTACATATGTTCACTTAAGGGACAAGGACTTCGTTTTGAATAGTGCTGAAGCAGCAGAAAATAAGCAAAGAATCTGTTTGCAGCAGAAACTGCAATTACCTGAGGTACTCCTTGAAGCTCCAAGTCAATCTTTTTTAGCTGTTGTAGAGAGATTATGTGGGACTTTCTGATCTTTTGGTCTTAATAAACTTTCCCCTCTTGCTTTTTAACACTCATATGTTTTAAAACATTATCATCCTCTTGTGATGTAAACACCTTGCCCATTGTTATTCTGCTCTGTTTGGGATTCCCTATTTCAGTCTTGGTGCAAATTAGCTGATTTAATTGGAAACCTATTGGCTTCCCAATAGAGCCTCATCCAGACTGGTCTGGAACATTTCCAGGGATGAAGCATCCACAGCTTTTCTGGGCAACCTGTTCCAGTGTCTCACCACCCTCAGAGTAAAGAACTTCTTCCTAAAGTCCAAACTAAATCCACCCTAGTGGGATATTTCAAACCATTGCCCCTTGTCCTATCACCACATGCCCTTATAAAAAGTCCCTCTCCAGCTTTCCTAGGCCCCATTCAGATACTGGGAGGTCTCCCTGGAGACTTCTCTAGGCTGAACAGACCCAACTCCCTCAGCCTGTCCTTATAGGAGAGCTGCTCCAGCCCTCTGACCATCTTTGTGGCCTCCTCTGGACCCTCTCTAATAGATCCATGTCCTTCTTGTGTTGGGGACTCCACAAACACTCATAGTAGAAAAATAGACATTAAATGTTGCAACCAATAGAAACAAATTCCATGAATATCACTATTTCTTCAAGTGTATATTTACTGTTCTATGTATTAAACATAAAGAACCAAAAGGATGTTTAAAAAGAAAGGGAAAATCAGGCACTGTGCATTCATAGCATTAAACAACATGGAATGAACTGAAGAGATTCCAGCTCCAAGTGGGGGGAAGAGCCCAAAGCAAACAAGAAAAATCTGATTACCCACAATCTGACTGGCCCAGAAAATTTCATAGCAATATATGAAGATCTGTTGTTTTCAACACAGATTTACAGGAACTTCTATCTACCAGAATGAACAGAAAAAAATAATTAAACTTATTACTGTGTTAGAAGTTTTCTACTTTTCATGCTATTGATTAACTGCTGGCAAAAATTAGTTTACATGTCTTGCATTCTTAAGAGCAATCTATGTCTACTGCCCTCTCGACAGTCTGGGTCTCTTAAATTACATCTACTGACTAGAATTTTAATAACTCAGTGATTGATACTTTCTGGATCATTAGGAGCTGGATACAAAGAAAGCAGCACTTCAGTGGTTACTATCATCCCTGGTTTTAAGTAAATATCCAAAAAAGAAGTTTTACTGATCAGGAATGAAACTATCTGAGCAAAAATTATAAATTAAAATTATTAAAATAATAAATTACAAATTAAATTATTTAAATTGTATTTTATTTTATTTTACAAAATAGAAATTTCCATTGAGGTTTGACAAGCTTTTCAAATATGAAAGGACTGATCAGTAAGGTCAGGAATATCAGATTCAGATCATACTCTCTCTTTGGAAATTAAAATTTCATTGGTTTTTTTTTACTGAAGCACAGATTTGATGTGAAAAAAAAAAGGAACAAAACTCTTAAAAAGCTCAGTAATTTGTTTGTTTCAGTTTGGGGAGGGTTTATTTTAATATATTCTCAAGCTAGTCACAATGAGTTACATGTTAACTAACAATTCTAATTTTTTTCATCTGGAAAAGTCTTTTTTTTTTTTGATAAATCTTTGTGAATTATCCTTGTAAAGCAATAGACAGAAAAGCACTTTACTATAATTCACTGACTACTGGTCTGACTTCTTGACCCCTAAAAAGTTCAACGTTTGGTCATGAAGCTATAGTAGATAGTTGATATGAGAACATAAATTAGACCAGGGTCACGGAGAGAGAAATAAGGATAGAAAAGTGTTAATAGAAACTCCAGTCACTGCAGAGAGGAGGTGATGGCAAAGGCCACATCTAATCATGCTTCTGGCTACTTGAAACATGGCACTGGATGACACTGGGATTTCCAAGAGAAGCAAAATCTCAGATATATAGGAGTTTTGCTCCTGGTGTATAGATAAGAAGGTCCTCTGGAACTCGAGCCACCAGAAATATCAAAATCATAAAGTGCTAATGCTGAGGTAACACAATGAGCAAATGGATGGATTAGAGAGATCCATCAACATCATGAGAATCCATCAGCAAAATCCCCAACACCAATTCCAACAGCCACGAAGGAAAGAGACCACGTCAAAACTCCAGGTTGGAAAATCTATCTTCATTTATACAAACGCTGAGCTGGCATCAACCTCACCACTCCAGCTGGAATGAGATGCCTGAATCACCAAAAAGTCTGATTTATGGATTTTAGCTCTTTGTTGGGAAGCCAGAGAAGCTCCTCAGCTACAGGCATGTGCTTGGGCAGGAATGGTGTGCAAGGTGAAAGATGCAGCAGCACACACTGGCTCAAAAAATATTTATAATAAAGACATAAAAATGAATTAAAAAAGACATTGAGGTGCTGGAACGGGTCCAGAAAAGGGCAAGAAAGCTGGGAAGGGGTCTGGAGAACATGGCTGATGAGGAAGGGCTGAGGGAGATGGGGCTGTTTAATCTGGAGGAGGCTGAGGGGAGACCTTCTTGCTTTCTACAGCTCCCTGAAGGAAGGTTGGAGTGAGGAGGGTGTTGGTCTCTTCTCCCAGGTGACCAGTGATAGGACAAGAGGAAATGACTTAAGTTGCACCAAGGGAGGTTTAAGTTGGATATTAGGAAAAATTAATATACCAAGAGAGTGGTGAGGCCTTGGAACAGGCTGCTCAGGGAGGGAGTGGAATCACCATCCCTGAAGGTCTTTTAAAAGCATCTAGACATGGCAATTCAGTACATGGTTTAGTGGTCCTGATCATATTTAGTAGATGGCTAGACTTGATGATCTTGAAGGTCATGTCCAACAGTAATGATTCTGTGTTTCTATGAGTCTATGATTCTATGAAACGTTTTGCAAAAACCATTTATTACAGACAAACCTGTACAGGTGTCTGCACATCTCATCAGCTTGACTCATTTACTGCCACATGGGCACCCTCAACAACAAGCAGTCATTAGACAAACATCGTTGCTTACAGTTCACCCAGTGTTTTTCCATTTTTGAATTGGCTGAGAACAACTCATGGAAATATTTACTGCTAAGGATTTGTTCCCTGATTTTTGTCCTGCTTGTTTCTGGAATGGAAAATGCTGATTTGCATCAAAAGAATCTTTAAAAAACCTGGGGTTTCCCTTTGTGGCACAAGATGATGCGTGATGATAAACAACACACAACAAACCTCTAAAGAAAGCCCTGCCTGGGTATTTGAAGATTACTTCAAGGCTACAGCTGCAGTTACAGGACTGTCTATCGAGGCTAATTTAGCCTGATGACATTTTGCTGTGAAGATATTTTCAGCATTTTAGAGTTCTGAGCCTCATGGGGGAAGGGAACAGTTTTCATGAGACACAGCAATTAAGCAAGATTAGCAAATATTCAAATAACTTCAGCTTGGATGCTGTTCTGTGCAGCCCAAGCCCTTGAAGGGTAAAATTACTGTTTAACTCCTTACTGACCTCATCCCCCTAACATGAATCATGTTGCACATAGGGCACGTTGGTGTCCTTTACTCTGTAAACAAGTGAAATACTGGCTGCATTTAAATTAATCCCCTACAGATCTATAAGAGTAGGAACAGAGAATGGGAAATCACAGGATCACAGAATCTTAATGATTCTGGGAGGTTGGAAAAGACCTTCAACATCATCAAGTCCAACCATCTACCCAACATTATCATGACCACTAAACCATGCCCCAAAATGCCACATCTACATGTTTTTGGAACCCCTCCAGGGATGGTGACTCCATCCTCTGTCTAGGCAGCCTGTACCCTCAGGATATAAATTGTTCCTCATGTCCAATCTAAACTTTCCTGGGCTCAACTTAAGCCCATTTCCTCTTGTCCTATCACTAGTTACCTGCAAGAAGAGACCACTCACCTCCAACCAACCTGCTGCAGAGAGCAAGAAGGTCTCCCCTCAGCCTCCTCTCCTCCAGACTAACCAACCCCAGCTCCCTCAGCCCCTTCTCATCAGCCATGTTCTCCAGACCCCTCCCCAGCTCCCTTGCCCTTCTCTGGACCTGCTCCAGCACCTCCAGATCTTTCTTCTCCTGTGGCACCCAAACCTGAGCCCAGTGCTCAAGGTGCAGCCTCCCCAGTGCCCAGTCTAGGGGCACCATCCCTGCCCTACTCCTGCTGGACACACTGCTCCTGAGCCAGCCCACAATGCCCTTGGCCTCCTTGTCCACCTGGGCACGTGCTGGCTCATGCTCAGCTGGGTGTCCCCCAGCATCCCTAGGTCCCTTTCTGCCAAGCAGCTTTCCAGGGACTCCTCCCCTAGCCTGGAGTGCTGCCTGAGGTTGGGGTGACCCAAGTATAGCACCCAGCTCTTTGCCTTGTTAAACCTCATCCTACTGACCTTGGCCCATCCATCCAATCTGTCCAGATCCCTCTCCAGAGCCTTCTATTTGTATGAAGTACCATAAGATTTACTGAATTACATCCCTTACAATTACAGCATTAGATGAAATCACAGTTTCATTGACCACGAGAAGTTACTAACCAGTGGCATTAAAAGGACAGAAGCTGCCTCTTAAATTAATGTTCCTCAGCCAGAGACTGGTAGAAACATTGTTTTTCCTACTGTACTGCTAATCATTATATGAAATGCATGAGTTCCAGCCTGCAACCTTAACTTTCTTATGCCCAGAGCATTTCTATGGGCAAAACTTAAATTGCTTCAATGCTTGTGGAAGGCACACACAGCAGCAGTAGAAATACAAGCAATGCCTGCTCAGGAAATCAGTGCAGTAAACATTTCCTTCTCCAAAACCTCAGGAACCTCACTTGGGATTTTTTTTTTATCATGAGATGGAATCATCTACCTTTGAGAGTTACTTTAGATACCAGTTAAAATGCATCTGATACAGGATAATGAACAAAACCTCACTGTTGTTTCCACAATCTAAGGTCTCACATACAATGTAAACTGTTACATTTTGGGTAGGCACCTCCTGAACAACTTCAGGACTGAAATGATCCCAGACTCACCTCCTGACTGTGTGTCAAAGGAGTGTCTCTAAAACACAGGTGGACATTCAGTGAAAGTTGACAGATAAAATCTGACAAATCAAGGTCTGTTTGATTAGGTCGTTTTAGTGTAAATATGCAAAGTACTGCATTCCTATGGATTCAAGTTATCAGGAATATTTGAGTAGATCTGCCTCCAGAAGTCATCTGATGGACTGCAAGAGATAAACTGTTCAGACATGACAGATTTTTCTGCATGGTAGGTGACAGTAAATCCAGCAAATACACCATACAAATAAGAACAGAGTTAGAAGTTCTTGTTAGAACCTCTTGTCCCCATGGTGCAGCAATAAGTCAACATCATGGCAGAGAAGTACAAGCCAACTCCTGATCACTGCATGGGGGTTGGACTAAATGACCTTTGGAGGTCCCTCCCAGCCCCAAGTATTCTATGATTCTATGAATATAGGCTCCTCCAACCAGCTTTGGTTTGTAAGACTGGAAGAAATTCACCTTTTTGGAGTGGAAGGTAACGCAAGCTGTTTGCCTCCCCATTTTGTTTCTGAAGATGGGGTATTTGGAGGAAAGAAACATTAACACTGCCCTGTCATTATCTTGTTCAAAAAAGTGAAGTCCCAAAACTTCTAGTAGAAAAACACTCTGATCTTTTACCATTAAGCAGGAAACTGAAGGGAAAAAAAAAAATAAAATAAAAGGGCAGAACTACAGTGTGGAAATGTCAGAGAAGTATTCTGGTGAAAGAAAGTGGATGATACAAGAAGGCAGAGGTGGCAAAGAAGATGAAGATAAATGTGAGGAAAAAGGGCAAGGGTCCCTAGGATCATATTTTAAGGCAGGTTTTGTTCACTGAAGCAGAAATAGAGGAGATTTCTCTTGAAACTTATATTCTATACCTATACTACTACTGCACTGGCCATTTGGAGTATCCTCCAAACCAAAAGCTAATACAAGTGCAAAACAACCAACTGTCCAGTGGAGCTCAGTGGCCATATTGCAGTTGTGGAGGAAATTACTAGACCTTTTTATAATTATATATAATTTTAAAAGGGTTGAGATGTCTTATACTGCAAGATAGAGGTTTACACATAGTATTAACAGCCAAGAACTTTCAAGTTTTACCATCATTTTTTCATCATTCACTCCACTCTGGCATGTGTATCACAGAGTGACTGGATTGTTGGATTTGGAAGGGACCTCTAGAGATCAACTAGGCAAAACAACTTTCCACCAAGGCAGGTTTGCCTGAAGCACATTACATCCCAGTGGGTCTGGCATCTCTTAAGAGGAGACTCCACAACCTCCCTGGGCATCCTGTTTCAGGCTCCAGCACCCTCACAGGAAAGACTTTTTCCTCATGTTTAGACACCTGTGTTCCAGATTGTTCCCATTGCCCTTTGTCCTGTCACTGGGCACCACTGAAGAGTCCAGCTCCATCCTCCCTGCACCCGCCCTTTAGATATTTCTAGATGTTGATAAGGTCTCCTTTTAGTCTTTTCATCTCCAGGCTAAATACCCCCAGATCTCTCAACCTTTCCTCATAGAGAGATGCTCCAGTCCCCCAGACATCTTTGTTGTCCTCTGATGGACTCTGTCCAGTATTTCCCTGTCTCTCTTGAACTGGGGAGCCCACAACTGGACAAAGTACTCCAGATGTGGCCTCAACAGGGCAGAGCAGAGAAGGACACCCTCCCTTGACCTGCTGGCCATGCTCTTAAAACACCCACACTTCAGTCAACATCTTCCTAAACCAGAGTTAGGCACTTACATAGGTAAGTGGCTTGATGCCTCTCATCTGCAGTAGGAAGCAAAGTTTGACCTATTAATTAAACATTACTAAACTTTTCAGGAAGAAAATACTGTAGAATATGATGCAGCAGGAAAACTGAGTACACTCCACTGCTAGAATCTGCTGCCAGGCTTCACAAAAAAAAGCAGAACAGGCTGAACATATTTGAAGGCAAAGATTCCATATCTAATTATGTTTTATGAAGATAAAACTGATGGCACCATAGCCCAGCTTTACTAAAAGGAGTACAAATATTATTGAATCATTCATACAACACGAATCACTCCATCTTTATTTTACATGCTCTTTTACAAAGTCAAAGTAGGCAAAGAAGACATTTTCATCTAAACTAATTGAAATTCCTGCCTGGCATAAGCAGGGAAAGTCTAAGAATTACTTGCATGAAGTCATTCAATAAAAGCCTATTACACATCTCAGTAGAATATTGGAGGGCAGAAGAAGTTCTGTAGTTAAGACCCTGGTGAAATACTTGCCACTTTTAATCCATCTACAAATTATTCAAACCCTAAATTGTGACAGGTATTATCATGAGAAAAACCAGAATGATAAATATAGTATTTCTTTTTTATCAGTATTAACTGTTACTGAACTCTGTACAGAGTAATATTAATTTTGTTTCTATAAGTAAAATTACTTGCCATCAGCAAAAAAATTTACTTTGCTTTTCCAGTATATTTCTGTACCAAAAGTTGACTTACATGCATTTGCTTACTAGAAGCTTCTCCTCAAGAAATTGATGTTACAGAATATTAGTGTTTAATGGTTGTGAACACGAGTAATTCAGGTTGATGTTTGCTACAGTGGTTTTGTTCACCTCAGCATGTGAAAATCTGAAGTGTGACCCATCCCCTGGCAAGTGCACAGCAGTAGTGGTAGGATCAGTAAAAATAAAGAAGGTTAATTTTACTTAAAAACTGGAGCATTGAGGTTTATGGTCAAGTTCTCTTCCCTGGTGGAGCTAGGTAATGGTTGGACTTGATGATCTTAAAGGTCTCTTCCAACCTTAGTGATTCTGTGAGCAGCTTAATGTGTGTAACCTCAAAAAGTTAAAACAAGTTTTTCTACATCTTCCAAATCAAAGAGTTTGTCCAAAATACAATCAATTACCTTAATTAAATATGCTAGAATCTATCAGGCTGAAAAGAGATTTGGCAGTAGCTTTCTGTAGAAACTGAAACCTCTGCAAACACCACACATATCTTTTCCCATTTTCCAACAGCTACCATTCCATCCCTTATTTTTCAAAGAAATGGGGATAAACATCAAATAAATTAGTTTGAAGTAGTCCTGGTAAAATTAAGCTCAAAATGGAAGACAACCCCAATGACACTTGCCTTCCCTTCCCTTAAGCTTTTCATTATACAGCAAAGTTTTTCCTTAACATGCCTTGCAATCCTGATTCAATTTAATTATGTTTTAGCTGTTATCTAAATAACTTGAGCAAATTTTGTGATTAACAAATACAGTGGGATTGCAAAAATTTACATAAAACAGGTGAGCTTCAGAGGTATCTGGCTAGGGAGGTCTCGGTGGGAGGAGAAATAAGTAAAAATATTAAAATATTATTAAATATTAAAAATAATAATTACTGTGTTATGTGCTTAGTTCAGTCATGACTTACTCCAATTCTTCCAAATTCATGTAATTGAATGAATTGAAAGCCCTTCATACTTTTTAAAGCATCAACAATGAGAGAAGAATCAAAAACAAGATCTACTTCACTAAAAAATCAGGGAAAAATTACTGATGAACTGCAATTCTACTTCTCAATCCTGGCTACCTACCTCTGATTTCCTACCCTATTCTTCTGGGCACACAATCTTCTGGACTACACAAGTCCTGTTCTGATGTACTTATCTTTCATGGAATCACAGACTCACAGAATGGTTGGGTTGAAAGGGACCTGTGGAGATTATTGACTCCAAAACTCCCTGCCAGAGCAGGGTCACACAGGAGCTCAGCATGAAAACTGAAGGTACAGGAAACAAACTCTGGTTTTGGAGTTACACAAATTATGGAAGAAGTCCAGGTTTTTTTAGAAGTTTCTAGCCTTTACAGTTGCTGAAAAAAAAAAAACCCTTAGAAAAGTCAATTCTCACTGCTCTAAATCCATAAAGCAATAGAACACCTTACAAATCAGGTTCATATCTGACAAGCAGTAATACAATTCAGCTTTGTAATCAGTTTTAGGATGCAATAGTCATCATTAGACTTCACATCTGGCCTAAAATGGAGCTCTGCCATCCTCCCACTCAGCACCACACCTGCCAGAGGATCCCTTCAGAGGTCCCTCCCAAACCCTTCCATTCTATGATTCCATGATTCTATGCTCCACGCCCAGCCCACCACTCCAATGCTCTCTCATTTAGCAGTGAATACAGATTTCCCATTGCCCCAGTTCCACACTAATTCTTGGAGGTTAAGATCAAGTCACTGGTATGATTTAGACCTTGATTCAAATATTTCTTGAAGACAAGTGTTGAATCAGCCCCTCAAAAGCAAGTATTAGAGGTCTAACACTTCCACATCCTCAGTCATATGGCAGTTGCAAAGGATCACAATGGTGTTGAAGAAATACTTTTTTTCCAACAAGGTAAATTTGTATTATTCAAACTTAAAAGGTGAGTTCAGAGAACAAATAATCCTAATGCTATCCAGTTTCCCCATATATTGGTACTGACAAGCATCTCCAAAACCACTGTGCAAACCATCTTCCCCCAGAGCTTCTCCTGATCTGGGCTCTCTGGTCTTGACATTTACACACAGCCCTGAACTGACCACACTAAAGCTTCAGGTTCCTCCTGAAGTTGTTTGTTTGAATTGTTTTGTTTGAATAGAATTGTTAAAGTTGGAAAAGTCCCCCATCTTGGAGATGATACTGACTGATTCTACTACTCCAGTCACTTAATGATTTGCAATTGTTTCTAAGCATGTTGGCAAGCATTTGACAAAAGATTTCCACCGATTTTCTCCACAGCTGAGCATATCCAACTGACCACCTCTCTCCTCCACAATACTCTAAACTACTACCATAAAGATTATTTGTATGGTATGTGTATGTCTCCTCTAATCAGCCTGAATTTCTCTTTATATTTTCATTATCTGTACAATCATAGAACAACTTAGGTTGGAAAAGACCTTCAAGATCATCAAGTCCATTGAGTTGAACCATTAAACCACTATACACTACAAGCAGAGCTTATATCAAGATTAAGGTGTTTAAAGTGTATCAGGTAGTCAGAGAAATCATTCATGTGGTTGATTTGATGTCACCTAAACCTTCAGTCAATTGCCATCCTTAAATCAGAAGTAAAAAAATTTCCAGTAATCTATTAGTAATTATTTTGACTTTCTTCTCTGAACTTCCTGCAGAATGTTCTTTCTGTTCATAAATTTAAAGTATTAAAAAGATTATGTGGCCTAAAACAATATGCTGGTTAATACTTTACATAAGAATGATGTTGCACTCGAACTAGCCAAGCATGAGAACAACAAAAGGGAAAAATAAGGTCATACACACAAAGTATTTTACTTTTAACTTCAAAGTATAAGGTCATTTATCAAGTTGTATTTTCAAATGGACCATGAATCTCGAAACTGCATCTATTAAACTTTTCCCCAAACAAATCCTTAAAAAAAAAAAAAAAAAAAAAAGCATTTCTTCCCCAATTACACCACCAAATCAGAAAAGCACATTTATCTACTTTTCTTTTGCAAACCATTTCACATCAGGAGTGCCTTTAACTCTGGCTGACCAGAGTGTGCCCCACAGCGATGCTGAACAATGACGTTCAGACATCACTGCCAGTTTGAACCACCCCACCAAGGCTTCTTCCCTTGTTCTCCATCCTTTTTTTTTTGCATCCCTCTGCCACAATGCCACTAATAAAACCCGAGGAGAAAGGACTCTTGCGAAAACATGACTGGGGTAGGCAGGGTGCTGTCATTT
The DNA here is from genome assembly GCA_025447755.1 of Corythornis vintsioides. Taxonomy (NCBI): domain Eukaryota; kingdom Metazoa; phylum Chordata; class Aves; order Coraciiformes; family Alcedinidae; genus Corythornis; species Corythornis vintsioides. The sequence continues at coordinate 17,088 of JAOEGS010013822.1, read as the reverse complement.
CGGAGGTGGTTTTCAATAGATGAACTGAAAGGAACTTCCTGCAGCCAGATTACAAATTGCAGACCTCGGGGCTACGCTCCTTCAGAGGCTAAGCCTGTTTCAACAGAGCAAAGAATACTGACAGGGCTGACCCAGATCATACACGATGTTTGCTTTGATTTTCCCTTCCCTTTGCAGTTGGCGGTGTCTCTCCCAGGAGGGTACAGGGGTCAGTGCTGTCAGCAAGAGGGAAGAAGGATTAAAAGACCACAGCTGCTGCAACAACCCCTGTGGGAAGTGGTGCTGGTCACCCTGACAGTGAGTCCTCAGGGAAAGCTCCTGGGACAGTCACAGAATCATTATGAAGGTTGGAAACGACCTTCAAGATCAAGTCCAAACGTCTGCTAAATATTATCATGACCACTCAACCATGTCCTGAAGTGCCACATCTGGATGTTTTTGAACCTCTCCAGAGATGGTGACTCCATCCTCTCCCTGGGCAGCCTGTGCCAAGGCCTCACTACTCTCTCAGTAAAAAATTTTTTCCTAATATCCAACCTTAACCTCCCCTGGCACATCTTAAGCTTCAGGACATTTCCTTGTGTCCTAAAGCCACTCAAACAACCAGTGTATGCAGCTCCTTCTGGGATTTCTCCAACACACTAACTGGAAAAGTTAAGTAATCTCAATTTGATTTAATCTAGTGGCTCTGGGGGAACCATAAGCATTTCAAACTGTATCTAATTTGTAGTGGGAATAGTAGATTTAGGATTGAAGAATAATTTATTTTTCTTCCTTGACTCTTCATTTCTCTGCTTCTTTATGATATAGAAAATAATAGAAAATAGCAAGACAACTTTATATTTTAAAATAGCTTCTGTTCCCAAAAGGTGAATCTGCATTTGCTCATACTTCCACTCAAGAACATGATAAAAAACCTTGAAGCCGAAATGAAGAATCCTAGTCAGAAATCACCCACACTTCTCACAGATGGCAATAGTTTAGGAATTTATGACTATCATCAAGGTAGGTTGTCCATATTAAAGAAATCATTCTTAATTAGCAGAGCAGAAAACTTACCCAGAGGCTCCAGACACTATTTCTCTGGGAGGCTGGAATTCACTCACAGCTTGAGAGGGTTTTTCCTCTAGTGGTTGTTCCACCACCTTGTGATAATCACTGTATGTCATTTCAGTACAAGAACTTGTAACAAACTTCATTGACACTAGCATTGGAAATTTATGATGAGCTCCTCAAGTATAAAAGACTGATAAAGCAAGAACACCAACTACAGATGGCTGAACACCATCCCTGGACGTGTTTTAAGTTATGTAGATGTGGTGCTTCAGGACATGATTCAGCACAGGACATGTAGAGTAAGTTTACTGGTTGGACTTGATCTTGATGGTCTTTTCCAACCTAGATTCTATGATCTTATTGCTGCTGTAAATTGAGATGTCAGGTGACTTCATTCTCCAATGAGATGTCTCCCACTTTTGTTAACATAAAGCCTGCAGAATAATTCTCCATGGCATTAAATAAATAAATTACCTGTTTTGATAGCACACATCAAATCAATTTTTTTCTCTGTTAATCTTATTGACTTTGTCTCCATCTCTCACACACTCTGAACATCAAATATTTCTTTGCAGCACTACAAGGGAAAATGGAAGGAAGATTTGCATCACAGAAAGACTCTACCAATGCCAAGGATGAAAATCCCACAGCTGGCCATCACACTCAACGAGGACAACCTGCCACTGCAGCATCAGCTATAGGTCTGAGGCTTGTTGAGTCTGAAGTCATGCATTTCCTCCTGAAAAAAACATTATTTGAGTAAAGATGAACTGCAAGCATCACTGGAGCCTTTGTCACAGAAAGCTTTGGGGAATTTTCATGAGCTCTGAATTCCTGCTGAGAATTCACCTTTGTTTAAAAGTTCATAGAATGCCCTGTGTTGAAAGGGACCTCCAGAGGTCATCTAGTCCAACCCCCCTGCTGACAGCAGGGGCATCCTCAACTAGAGCAGGGTGCTCAGAGACTCCTCAAGCCCCACCTGGAATGTCTCCAGGGATGTGGCCTCCACCACCTCCCTGGGGCAACCTGTTCAGTGTTCCGAGTTCAACAGGTATAGTTTATTGAGGATGTTTGATAAGAATCAATTCAGTACAGCCAGTACATCTGGTACCAAAATAACCCTGAATTTATTAGGTGTACAGGTCAGTATATACATTTTTCAAAGGGAATCTGTGGCTGTTGTTTTACTAGTGAATTTAAACATGACTAGAATATTAAACGTTTACTCTGGCACTGAGGCCATCTGGCAAGAACATCTCAAGTCCTTACTATTAGACTTTTTCCCCTCCAAAAAGGGGTGGCTGTTATGCTAGCTGAAGAATTCCTGACCTGTGCAGCCTCCTGAGTAACACCTGGGAAGCATTTGAGGGAACAACAGCTGGTGGTGGCCAAAACCACCCTATGAAGCACTCCAATGATATATTGGTAGGTTGATTTGTCTTCCATGTTCCAAAATGGTTATGAAGTAACCCACTGGCAGCAGTGCCTCTGTGTGTGTCCCCTCTGCTGTTGTTGTGTCAGTTAAGAGGAGGAGCTGAGCATTATGGTGAGACAGCAGAAGAAACACAGAGGAACACACACAAATACATAAATTCCAGTCAGGGAAATTCAGTTCCTGGGGATATTTCTTTGTGGTCTGACAGTAACTGTTAAAATGTAAAGTCTTAAATCATTTCTTTGGGATGTACATTAACACTAAATGATACTGACCCTCTGGGGATTATTGAATAATTAATAAAACACTTTTTCTCCCCTTTTTTCAGTGCCTAATGCTCAAGTTTGTTTATTCCTGTGAAGGGAAACCAAGAAAAATAGTGCTGGACCTACTGGTATAAACTAAATACTGACTCAAAACTTTTTATTCCCTTTCTGTGCTTTTCACTGGAAGTTTTGCTTGAAAATAATTAAGAAAACATTGATTTGATAATGTAGGGACTGGAACTTCATCAGGTAGAGCTTCCAATCAGAACAGGTGAAGGGAAAAATGGGAAAAGTTATATTAAATCACTGCCAAGTTGATGCTGCCAAGTCATATAAGTGTCAAATAGACCCCACTGAACACAAATTCTGTCCTCTGCTCATCCTGACAAACTTGTCTCCATTATCCTACCTCAATGGAAAGCAGATATCACCTCCAGGGAGGTATTTCCAAGCAGATGCCCAATGGTAACCTCCTGCACTGAGACAACAACCAATGGCTACACTCCAGAAAAGAATCTGACTTTTCTACACCTCTGGATTTAAAAAGCCCCTTTCTGTACACAAAACATATGGTACAATGCTAGACAATATATCATGCCTGGCATGACAGTTGGTGGCCACTAAAGAGAGCAAGATAAACAACAAATCACAGAATCCTAGCAATGGATTGGGTTGGAAGGGACCTCCAGAGCTCATCCAGTCCAACCCCCTGCTGAGAGCAGGGACATCAGCAACTATGATCATGGGACAATTCAGAGAAATAATGTCTGAAAACAAGGTTTTCAACTCAATGAAGATTCAAAGTATTTTTGGAATTTAGTATGGTATTTAGATATTCTGCTGCTGCTTTTAACACACTTTCTAATACTCAAAATCCTGTGCCCAAAGGGACAGAGATTCTGTGGACCTAGTTTTTCAGGGAATATACACAGGATGGGAGGTATGGCCACTTCTCCCCCTTAAGAGCACCTCAAAATTCAAGCTATGATACCTAACTGCTTAAAAAATTCCAGACTTGAAATGAAGTTCTGTTGTGCCATCCTGTGAAGACACACCAGGATAAGCTGATGGTCGGGATATTGGCATTAATGATGGATTGCTTTGTTGCTGCCAGTCAGTGAGACAGCTGACAGAAGAGGGGCTGAAACCTCTTCTCTTTGACACTACTGAAATTGCACCACTGCATGGAATAACCAAATTAACACTGGGATTTTTCCACCCCCTGGAAAAGAAAACGTGTTCCTCAGAAGTCTGATATGACATAATTTGCTAAAATAGTCTCCTCTGGATTTAGTTTTTTTTCAATCAATCAGTAAAATAAGTGTCTCAGAGGAATACTGAATACATGGGATTTAATCACATGGAGTTTATGGCTCCTTCTGAGTGACTATTTACCAACAGGTTTTGTGAAAAACCATAAACATACCCTGGTGCCTGCTGAGCAATGAGAACCAAATAAAATCAAACTTTCACTCCACTACAATCTTAGAGTCATCTAAAAATGGAACAATTCTCCCCCACCATCTTCCTTCCCTATTTTCTCTAGCTCCATTAGTAACAGTCACACTTTACAGCACAGCTCTCTGCAGCAACAGCACAAGTAGAAACAAACTGGAGGACTTTTTTTTTTTTTTTTCAAAGGTCTGGTCCCTCAAGTCTTCTACAGATTTGACCCTTATATTTCTTTATTTATACAGCACAAGTACCTGCCCTTCAAGTCAAATGAGACATAGCACAACAGCATCATTAAAAAGAAGCACTTTTTGTTTCCAAAGGCAGGAACATGTCTGTACTGACAGGCATGGTAGAAAAGGAGACCCAGAAAAGGTGAGCACTGGGAGATGAGGGAGGGCAACCAGCTGTATGCAAGGGTGTCTTGAAGACTATGAAAAAGCTTCACTGGCAGTGGGTTGGTTGTGCTGTGAGAACTGATGAAAAAAATATCACACTTCTGACAAAAAGATGACTGGGGAGTAACAGCCATGAAGATTCAGCAAGAGACAACAGAGCAAAAGATGTGAAAATACACGAGGAACCTCAGTAGAAGTTAGGACAAAATCTGGTTGTAGTGATAGATGACCACAATTCAGTGACAGATTGAAAAGGAACCCTGACACTTTCATCCTTTGATTGCCTTCATCAACATTACAGCTAGTCAATTTGTCACCCCCATGATTTCCATATAGCTGAAGATTTATCACTCATCTTTGAAAGGTAGTATTTCATTCCCTGTCCTTTAGAAGCAATTAACTAAATCCATCTTCTGAATTTTCTGCATTGTTACTGCATCATCACAGTGTTTTAATCGAATTCCTCAGTTCTACTCTTAAGGGTAGATTCATCACAACATTTTATTCCAGGTTTATTATCACAAAGGAGGTTGCAACAACATATTCATGTAGAGAGATAGAGGATTCCACACATGGTAGGGTGCAAATAGAACTCGATGCTGCTCAGAAAATTTGATAATCAAAAAGAGCATATGATGTTGCAAAGAATTTTACAACTTATTTATTACCCTGCTATGCAGCAGCAAGCATCAGCTACAGTCAAACTCAGAAGGACCAGTGAATTGTGCACCAGAAAATAGCAAAATACATTTGTATTCAGGCTTAATTCAGGACTCTTTTCAGGAAGAGGGATGGAGGAATCTGGTTTTTCCACAACAGATTTTACTGTTTAGTTGTTTGGTTTTTTTTCCTTAGGAAAATTACTAGAAAAAATAACTAGAAGAAGAATGCAGCCTCCTGCTTTAATATAAAATAGATGTGAATAACCAAGAGTCAAGAGGGAAGAGAGAAAAATTGCAGAAGATTCATACAGGAACCTCATGAGATTTGGTCACTTGAGCTATTAAAACAAAACATAAAAATTAAAGTAATTTCCAGACTTTTAGGGAAAAGTAGTAACAAATTACTATGACTTCTGTCTTAAAGACAGCTGTTCAGTGAGCCCCAGCAGTCAAATTAATGGGTATATTTATATTTGAGTGGAATAACTCATCTTTTGGAGCTAAAACACTTCGTATATATAGAAGCCTTTGTGCCAGCAGGTTACTAAATGACATTATACATGTGTCTCTGTGGGTAAATTAGAAGAATATATGGCAAGATTATAAATGAAAGCCTTTTAGATATAACTAATGATGGAAAAGGAAAGCATCCTGAGTGCTAGGGTAAGAAAATTTCCTTAGGAAGGCTCAGCAAAAGGTATCTTCTTCAGAGGTCAAAGCTGGGATGTTTCTTTTTTGTTTTGTTTGAGTTGTTGGTTTTTTTTGATATGAAGATAAAGACTTTACAAATGGATAACAAGATTACTTCATGCAAACTTCTGGCTTCCCCTTCCAAATTCCAGCATCAGCATCCCATTCAGAAGGCACCTAACACCACAGATGATGGGTATGCCAGGAAAGATGTACAATATCAACCTCGATGCAGTACTTTCCAGTCAGGTTAATAATATATGAGGCTGTGACTAAAGTGGGTCTACTGGAAAGATAAGCTGATCAACTATCATAAATGCATTTTCTAATTCACTGCCCATCCTTTTCTTTTTTTTTTCTTTCTGTCAATTTAAAGAGGAAGGTTTATAAAAAGAATTGTAGGCAGATAACCAACTATTTTTAAAATAGCTTATCTATTCCCAAGCTACCTCAACCATTTTTCTAAAGAAGAAAAAAATAAAATAAAATAAATGGAAGAAATACCAAAGGAGACACCATTTTTTTGATTAAAAGGAAATTAAATATTCCCTCCTTAAAACTGATTTCTCTTAATCACACCTCGTTCATCACACAAACACACAGGTACTGCTAACTACTTCTCTTTATGTTTCATAATCCATTACCTCCCAAGGTCAATCTGTCACCTTCCACTAGACCAGGTTGCTCAAGGCCCCATCCAACCTGGAGCTGAACACATCCAGTAATGGAACATCCACAGCTTCCCTGGGCAACTTATTCTGGTGTCTCACCATCCTCAGAGTAAAGAGCTTCTTCCTAATGTCCAATCTAAATCCCCCCTGCTTTAGTTTCAAACCATTGCTCCTTGTCCTAGCACCACGTGCCCTTATACAAAGTCCCTCTCCAGTAATGGAACTATCACAACTTCAAGGATTCAAGACTCACATAAAGTCTACCTAAAAAAACCTTCCATAGTTCAAACTACCTATAGAATTTTACAAGCTGGGTAGTGTTACTTAGTGCTGCTAAAGATCAACTGTGGACCAGGTCAGCACAGTTTTCAACTTACCTTTGAAAAGGCAGGTTAAAGAGGAACAATAGTTGGAATTAATCTCAACATTGACTAAAAACTGAGTATCTATAACAGGACAGTCAACTCCTCTCAGTGTCTATCAGTATGTTAAGGGTGAGTGTAAGGAGGACAGAGCCAGACTCTTCTCAGTGTCATCCAATGTTAGGACAAGAGGCAATGGGAGTAAGTTGGAGCAGAAGATGTTTAAAATAAACACAAGGAAAAACTTGTTCCCAGTGAGGGAGCCAGACCTCTGGAAGGGGCTGCCCATTGAGGTTGTGGAGTCTCCTTCTCTGGAAACATTCAAAACCCACCTGGATCTGTTCCTGGGTGACCTCATCTAGGTCCCTTCCAATTCCTAACATTCTATGATCCTCTCTTCTCCATCCCCTTAGGACTTCTAGGTAAGGAATTCCAGAGGGGCAATCATCCTTCCTGTCTTAAATACATATCTTAAAACAAAAAATACTGTCAGTGCTTCTCTGTTAAATGGATCTCTGGTGTTCAGCTCTGGCTGGGTGCTGGTTATCCACCAAATAACCTACTTAAAGCTTGTGAAACAAGTGGTATTGAAGGACCTAACTCCCACTGACACAACTATCCTGTACTGACGTAAGTTCACAGCTTCCAGAAACAGTGCTAGCTGCACCACAGGTACCTCTGGCATCTCTGCAGACTGCTGTATTGTGCCACAGAGACATACCCATGAGCTAATGAAAATTCAACGTTCATATTAGTATAAAGTCAAAAGTCATTAACTGCTATTGAACTGCCAAATTACCCAGTGTAACTGCAGACCTCCCAGCACAGCTGTTTTACCTTCCCTCTCTGCTACATGCAATATTACAGTCATATTGGAGGTTACATTAGCACAGCATCCTGGAACTTGTTCCCAACTCCAGAGAGCACAAATTATTTTGCCAGAATGAGTGGTTTAAATCTGTAATAGTGAACAATGAATTAGACATGCCCAGACTTGGGGATTTTTTTTTTTCCTTGCAATATCTGTAGTTATGAGGAACTGTGAAGTTCAATTACAAATATTAAATGAGTCCTCCTTTTGAAATGATTCTTCTCCCAGCTATTGTTGATGACTTTGTCTCATAAGGGAGAAAAAAAGAAAGTTTGTTCTGGACAAATTAAAACCCCTAATGGTAGCTAAATATTTCTCAGCCTCTTCCACTGAAAGTTTTTATTATCCTTCAGTATTGATGGATTGCACTTGATACTACCTGAGTTTATAAATTCTTTATATAATCAAATCTTTATTAAAGTGAAAACTGTGGGGAAAAGTGTGTCATTATTAAATGGTCTCAATGCTCTGATGACACCTAAACAAAAAATACTCCAAGAGTTTTGAGACTCAGGAAGTCTCCAGTCTCAAAAGTTGACATGTTCAAAGAAACCACTAGAAAACTATTAACACATGTATATTTGTTTCTTAATAAGCATCCCCTACTGATCAGTTTCAGAGTCAGGACACTAGTGGGTGGAACTTTAGTCAAATGTTTCATGGATATTTGTTTGCACATTGTCTTCTGCCAAGCATGGCATTGTCTGCTGTGCCTTTATCAAATTGCTAAGCTTTCTATATAACTATAGATATTAAATTATCTAAGTAGTCAGTACATGAATAAAAATCTTCACATAAGATTCTCTTTTCCACTGTCTTGAAAGGAATGGGAAAAATTACTAGGCATAGAGTAGGTATAAATCCAAGTTTCTGTGAATTTTTGACTCTTGTATATTTGAATAACTTATAACTTGAATAACTAAATTTGTATAAGTTAGTATATTTCTTCATTACTTGGACATGATGAAATCAACAGAAATGAAAATTTACTGACAGTTACATGCACAGAAATCCTACCCTTGTACTTTACAACTCTTATTTTTTTTATGACCAGTGTATTTGAAAGGACACACGAAGCCTAGTGCAATCAAGACAAAGACACTGAGATGAAGATACCTACACAATGTTGGTAAGTATGACAAGTCAGATGACATAGCATATCCTTATGACACTGGTATATATTACAAATGACCTATGAGAAACTCCTGATTTTCTGCAGCATCAGCATGAGGCATCTGAAGACACAAACACACACGTGTACAACTCAGGAGAGCACTGACAGGATTAAATCAGAACATGAAAATAGAGTTCTGCAAATGATCTCAAAGCATTAGCTAACCCAGTCTTTCCAGAGGTCCTTGAAAGGCCAAGGGGCAATGGTTTGAAATGAGAAAGGAGTGGATTTAGATGAGAAATAAGGAAAAAGTTCTTTACCACAGGAGTGGTGGGCACTGGAACAGGTTGCCCAGGGAGGTGGTTGAGACCCCATCCCTGAAGACATTCCAGGTGGGGCTTGAGGAGGGCTCTGAGCAACCTGCTTTCAGCAGGGGTTTGGACTAGATGACATCTAGAGCTCCCTTTCATCCCAGATACTTTTATGATTCAGTGGCAACACCATTGGAAGAGGTATTTTACTAATCTCCTCTTGAAAACCTGCAGCAAAGGAGGTGTTACAATAAATGTAGTTAGCTAATCTGAAATCAATCAATTCAATTTTTTTCAGGTCTTACTTCAATTTGTTATAAAGAGCAGCTGATCATCCTCCTCTCACCACCAGCTTCCTACATACTGGAAAATTTATGTCCTCTTCTTCATCCTATTTTTCAGTGCTAAACAAGCCCATTTATTTCAACACCACCACATACTCCCTGTTTTCTAATTATTTTCATTAGAAACATTTGTCTCCCTCCCTTCCACCTCCTGTTTGTTTCCATCTCCCTGAAAGCCAAGGCAAAAATCACTGGGCACATCATTCTCTAATGGCAGACACAGAAACTTCTGTGTCTTGTGAATGATGCTCCTATTTATGTACTCAAGACTAAGATGTTGGGGTTTTTTTTAATCATTTCTATTGCCCTTCTGACTTGGAGTAACTTTTTCACTTGCTTTAGACTCTGGTCCAGTAAAACTTCTACATTCTATTTTTCTGTGGTGTTGCTTTGCCAATTCTTTACCATTTTAAATACTGGATTCTTCATTTCTTACAAAATACAGCATTCTCTGTTTCCCCCTTCTTTATTTAGGGCCATTCCTCTAAGCATAATTTCTAATTCCCTTTTTTTTTCCCCTCTGAAATCCTTGCAATTACTCCAGATTGATGCCATCACAGATTGTACCTATTTCATCATCCAAGTCAGGATGATTTGAGGCTGGCAGCTGGAACTGGCTTTTAAAAAGCCTATTGCCACCTCCCAGCAACTTTAAATACCTCCCTGTCTTCTTCCCCTCCACAGCAGCTGCTTTCCTCTGCAGATAAGCAGAAGCCTGTCACCAATTCCCCTGACCAAACAGGAGTCATTCTCCTTATCACTCTGCTACAAGCACTTCTTGCTCTCTGTCAACAGAAGCTAGGAGACACAGCAGGAGTGGAGATAGAGAGGCAGGCTGGATGAGTTCACAGGTACTGTCCTGAGGATGAAAAAAGGATGGGAGCAAGACAGAAGATTTAGAAGGAAAGATGCTGCTCTTGCCAGCTGACAACTAGAGGGTAACCTGGTCCTCAAGAAGTGGTACCCATTGCTGCTGTCTTCTAGTGGATGGCTGCTGGCTCCTCACCAGCACAGTGACTCTGTGCAGGGCTGTGTTGGCCTCAGGAGATACTTCCCTGTTTGGGCAATATTTCTTTATTTTTTTCCTTTTTTTTCCCCCCTATGCTATCTATCAAACACATACATATATACACACACACAAAATTATCTACGTGGTCTATCTGCCATATCTATTTAGTATGATCTACTAGTCTCTCAGTGCACATTAAATTATAAAACACATAAAAGCAAAAAATCAGTACATTAACTTCGATATTCTATCTTATACTCTTGTGATTTGTGATCAAGCACTTCACACACAAATCTTCTAGCTACAGAACTTGTGTTTTCAACAGAAATGATTATGTAATCACTCTATTAGTACAACTCATTTCATTTCTCCATATGAAGCTTCAAAGCAAAATGTCACAACTCAATTACGATTTCCTGCATGAGGTTAACTTCAAGATTCTGTTTGCAAAGTATTCAGGAAGTAAATGTTTATGGCATGAAATATAAGCTGCATTTATGACAAGAAACATAGGTTACAATTCACTGCTCCAGTCACTTGAAGACAAATCAAGTTTCCTTGCCTCCCTGCGTGGCCATTTAGGAAAGATGGACACCTCCCAGAAAGATTAATCCTTCCATCTTGGGAAAAACAAACAAAAAAACATAGATGTCTAATATGCCTCTTACAAATTAAATTAGAGCCCATCTCCTCCTGATTCCAGAGGGACCCTGGAGGATGAGCTTTGGCTGGACACCTAGGGAATAATTCACTTACTGGAGCGAGGGTGTCTAGTGTCATTCTAGATTAAGAAGTGTCTTTATTTTAAGATAAACAGCTCTCTGGACTCCATTGGAAGTATAACCAAGAATAAGACTCAGATGTTCAAACCTTGGGCAAGACAAGGCAAAGGATCTGCAACAAACCTGGACTGGGAAGTGGAAGGCAAGTAGAACACCATGAAACTGGAATTCCAGTAGACACCTTTCCCTAAACAGCCACCTGCTGATCTAGATCTCCATTAACTCTGGTTGTAGAGCTCTGCAATTCAACATCAAATTGTATACATCTCCATTTACATAGGTTGAATCCCACCCCATTTTTTTTAGCCATCTAGAGCAAGAGGAGTAAAATGTGGCATTTCACATTAAAGGAAGTATGAAGGCTCTGTACCTTAAGTATCTAAAAATACATACTTATGCATTCACCTAAAAATAATTACTTATGCATTGCCCTCGTAAGAACTTTAGTTGACCTCAGAGCAGCAAATAAAGTGCAATTTCTCAGGAAGATGTCAAAATTGCTTTGAAAGACCAGCAGGCAGCCAATGAAGTCCACGTATGTACTTGCAGTTTTTAGACTGGAACATGTGTAAAAATAAATTACAACGTTAGCCTAGCACAGATTCCATCTTTTTCAGATGTAAACAACTCGTAAGTTTTATGGCCTGACTTTATGTCAAAGTAATTTCCTGAGTACAGTATTCTCAAAACAGCAGGATGACTACATAGCCAATGATGCCTCCTGGGTTTGGCTGGTTTAATTTTATTGCAATTAAAGCCTTTGAAAAACCCTGGCTGAAGTTCCCTCTAAATACAATGAGAATGCAGACAGCACTTCAGAGGGCAGGAGTTTTCTTTCTTACAGGTGATCAGCTGCAAAATATGTCTAAGGAGAAAAGTTCATTTTAGCATCACCCTGTTTACTTTTAGCATCTTTTTTATTTTCATTTTAGCATTTACCTTGTTTTCTCTATCCACACTTTCCCATCCATAAGCTATAAAACAGCCTAAAATGATGGTAAAATGAATGCCCAACACCTTAGCCTTCCAGATATAATGACAGGTTTAAAAAGGACATTATTTGGGGGCTCAATATATTGATTATTTAACTTCCAAAGTATAACAAGTTACAGGAGTATTTGGGTGTTTGAAAATTACTTGCCAGGAACCAGCACATTTGATTCACAGATCAAATGTTGAACACAAATCAGACTATTAATAAAAAAATTAAATCAAATTGTGGCTATTGCCTGATTGGAAATAGGCTGAGAGACTTGGAAAAGGAATGAGAACTATTCCTTGTTTAATTCACATCACCTAAGTAAAACATATATCTAAAACACAGAAAGTTCAGAACACAATCAATCTAAACCATATAAAATAATAAGTTATAAAGCTAAACTATTGACATCTGATAACAGTACTATTTCATAGTATTTATTTGTAGGATGCCTTACAGTAGTTTCCCAGTTATTATTATTATTGATTAGTAGTTTGGAGATGTACATTAGTGTGCAATTTACAGGCATTTACAGCAGCTTTAAATGTGATTACTGGAGGCATGCAGATAAACAGAGGAGTGGTTAATTACCAAATTACAGGGATAATTTGTGAAATAGGCAAAAAACATGCACAGGTAAAGCAGTGAAATGAGGCACATATGGAGTTACACACACACACACATATGTGCAAGTCATTAACAGACTGTAGCTCTTCCTTGGACAATGCCCTTCTTACATACAACTTATATATATGGTAGCAAGAATAAATTAACTCATAGTATAAATATTGAAGTGTATTATTTTACTTCATAAATGCTTAGTATTTTGAGTACAATGTGAATAAGATAGCAGAGGAACAATTTCAATAATGCCACTCAATATTTTCAATAGAAACTGCTTACTTAAAACTTTCCAGTAAAATCATCTGATGCTGTGCAGTCCTGATACTTGCATCAGTCCTCCTGATGCAGCTTAGCATTTCAGCATTGAAAATAAAGAAAAATATTAACTTTTCATGTGTATTGAGGAAGATGCACATTATTATTCATTAAGTGTACTCTAAAAAGCAGCTACAGGTAGCCTGAATGTATGAAGGACAAAGGAGTTGAATAATTTTCCATGGAAACGCCACAAAATACACCAATACATGTTTCAAATGCTGGGAAGCCAAATGAATAACTGAAGATTTGTAGAATCCTACAGTTTGATTAAGGAAATAAAAGAATCTGACACAAGCTATAACTCTTTTTACAAGGAATTGTCATCACACCACAAATCTACATTACAGTCTGCCCAGGAGGCAGTCCAAGAAAACTTGATGTAATCACTTATTTATATTCATAACATTGAAGAATCTTAATTCTCCAGTTATTTTATTTTTAATATAGAGATGAATTTTAACAAGCTAATTTAGAAAAGGTTACGCCGAAGTCTAGATTTTAATCAAAGGAATTAATGTCCATACTAACACAATTTGTAGGGAGAAATTCTTGTAAGATATTTCCATAGTTGATAAGGCTAAAGGTCAACGCTCACAATATCTGCTTGTAACTAAATGCAAAATGTCAAAGATTAGAAGTTTACTTGGTAACCAGCATGAAGTTCAACATCTCGGGTCTTCAAACTAGATGCAACTGGGTTTCTTTTCCCCCTTAAATGACTATAATTAAAATATATACTTCAGTAATCTTGAGAAGCTCCATCTCTTCATCCTTATTCACCATTTATTGATATTTACCCAAGAATTTGCAGATCAGACTAAGTAGAAGCAATCAACTCAGGCACTACTCAGATACAGCTGAGCTTAGTCAAAAATGAGTTATTTCACATGAAGAAGAGACAACCTCAGCTGAAACTCCAGTTGTAGGAAGGTGTTCACCAACCAGAAGCCCTTGCTGCTCATTTTTGCTGAAGTAAATTAATATTTAGTTCTTCTAACAACAATACTTTAGCAACTCCCTTCAGAGAAGGTGAATTTCTTTCTGTTGCAAGACCTTGTATTGATACATACGAGAGGGCATGGAAAAAAAAACCATCTTCACTTCTTTACAGTTCTGGCAACTCCTGTAAAACAGCAGGCACTGGCTCATGGGGCAGCCAGAAACTTAAGTAATTGGTATGTTGGCTCACTGGCTGGGAGAAAGGGATGGTACCCATCCTCTTGAGAAGCTCCTGTATCATTCAAGATCTAATTACCTAGTCTAGCAGCATAACAAGCAGTGTAATTACTTACTTTTTTTCTTCTAGTCCTGCTACAGTGGGTTGGACAAGTTGTTATTTAAACCTAAAAGGCTTTCCTCCAGCTCAGGGAAACAAAAAGCATTAAAAAAAAAGCAGCATTCCAACCCCTCTTTCCAATCTCAGTCTGCCTTTCCTGATATTTATAGCCTATGTGGCACCTCACATACACAAAGTGTTATATATTAATTTAATGTGTAATGGAGTGCTTCCCTAAATCTGGAGCATAGCCAAAGGTGGGAAAGGTGGCAGAGGGGGGATAGTGAAGTCAGACTTTTCAATTACTCTTCAAAGAATCAGCTTTATTTTTTTTTAAAAAGCAATTCTACAGGCACAGAAAAGCCTGTGGAATATACAAGATGCCTCAGCAGCTGCTTGAATTTGCAGGAAGCCTAAAATAAACTCTTAGAAGTAAGAGCTTCCTCATTTGTGCCTCCTGGATAAGTAGAAAGGCAGATGTTTGTGGCACTTTTAACTGAAAGGAGGTAACTGTATCGCTGATAAAACCATTTAAAAAAAAAGATCTGAAGTAGAGTAAAAGTTTCTATCTCAGAAATTCAGATAGAGCAGGTGAAAGAAGAGGCAGGATTAAGGAAAATACATAGATCATGTATAAAGCCAAGCTATGCCAGCTTGGAACACTGCAACAGTGCATTGAAGGGGAGGTAGTGCAGCCTTAGTGTCATATTTACTAAGAGAGAGCTCAGCTTGCAAACGTGCAGATTATTTTTAATACCATAAATGTAACTACAGCAACTACAGCATTGCAGTCTAGGCTGGTCTTTTTTTACCTCAGGCTCTCAAAGGGGAGAATAGAAGGAAGACTGAGATACAAAGGGAAGGAGTCATTTACTCAGGAACACGAAATAACCTCCTCAGATTTAGGATCAGGACACGAAACAGCAATTTTAGCTTCCCATCTCCAACCACCAAACTACACAGACCAGAATCACAGAAAGAAACTGAAACACATCTCCCTTCTCAGAAACACACTGAAAAACATCGAAACACACCTCCTCAGAAACACCCTGAAACACACCTCCCCTCTCCTCAGAGAGCCTGACAGCTCCCGAATAGTAGCACTTTGCGAAGCAAAAACCACAATTCCCCCAAAGTCCACACGCACTCAGTCACTCCTGCTCTGGATGCTCGACAATCATTAGCACTCTCGCACATGTCAGAGTTTATCCACCGAGGCGGGTTGTTTTCTGTGGGGTTTTTTTATTACCCTGTGGGGGTTTTTTTAACCTAAAAGCGGGATGATGCCTCCAGACGCGACCCCGGGAACCCCGTCGACCGCATCCAGCCCGCTCCTCCCCGCATCCTACCGGCTGGGGAGCCGCGGCAAGTGCCGGTAGCCAGTGAGCTCCGGGCGGGGGACGGCAGAAGAAGCGGGGGCAACGCCGGGCTTAGCCGGACCGCACACACCCCACCCCTCGGGAAGGCGGCTACGGGCAGAGAGAGGGGAAAAGGGGGAAGAGGGAAAGCGCGTCCCCCCGGGGAAATAAAGTTTTCAGGCGGAGAAAGCTCCGCGCATCTCGGCAGCCGCCCGCCGAAGCGGCACCGACTTCGTGCGAAGCGAGGGACGGGGAAAAGGCGGCTGGGGAACCCCCGGGAGGCAGTCGGCCGGGTCCCACTTACTCACCATGTTGACTTCGGAAACCATGTCGATGCTGGCGATGTCGATGTTCATCCCCACGCAGACGGGCGGACCTGCGGGCAGATCAGCCCCGTTACCCCGCGACCTGGCGGCGAGAGGGGCCGCGATAGCGGGGTGGGGGGTGGGCGAAGGGAGCCCCGGGGAGATGGGTAAGGGATGGGCTCCGGACGGGGCGACTTACCTCCGAAATCCGGCCGGAGACGGATGTCGTAGCCCTTCAACAATTTATCCACAGTTTCTTTCACGAAGGACATGTTGCCGGGATCGTTTACACTGTGGGGGAGAGAGAGACGGGGGGATATGTCGAGCGCGGGAGGCACAGGATGGGGTGCAAGGGGCCGGGGGTTGACGGTAGGAGCGGGGTGGGGGGGTGCGGGGGGGAGAGAGCATCAGCTTGTTCCCCGGGCGAAACGCATCCCACCCCGCCGCCGGGGCACGCTGGCTCCTACCTCTGGGCGCAGCAGACCACGGCCACCAGGACGGGAGCGGAGAAGATCCCGAAGATCCTGCCTCCCCCAAAGCCCCACATCCCTCCTCTCCGCTCTCCCTCCACGCAGCAGCAGCAGCCGCCGCCGCGTTCCGGCTGCCCCGGCTGCAGCTAAGGAAGAGGCGGAGGCGACAGTCCCTTGTTCTTCCCCCACCTCGCCCTCCCTCCAGCTTCCAAAAACAATGGAAAAAAAAAAAAATCCCCCACACCACCCCCCCCCCCCCTCCACCTCCCCCCCCACACACCCCCCCCCCCACCCCGCCCCCCCCCCCCCCCCCCCCCCCGCCACGCCCCCCCCGC
>JAOEGS010013821.1:10915-29296 GCA_025447755.1 Corythornis vintsioides | reverse complement strand
CCTCAGGCAGATCAACACACCCACCCAATTTAGTGTCATCTGAGAACTTGCTAAGGATGCACTCCATCCCCTCATCATGGTCATCAAAATCAATAATCATAATGATCAAAATCAATAATCAGCTCTGCCTCAGTTCCAAGCTAATACCAGTATAAATGTTGTGCCTCGTCTTATTTTATTTTCACCATTTATAATTTTAAAACCACCTTTTATAAACCACATCTATCCCTGAAAGCTACACAGATGTCTTGCAAATATCTGGTATAATCAAATATAATTAACTTTTTTCCAGTTATTGCTTAAGGCCCTTTCTAATGAACACTGTATGAACAAAATATTAATTCAAAACTACTGTATTTGATTTTTAAAAAAACAAACCAAACAAAATCCTCCTTCCATCTCCCCCTATATTTTTCTTTCTAGGAAAAGCATCCCACTTGAAATAAGGGTCAATTAAGATTTGAAAACCATCTTGACATGGAGCTCTCAAGTGGAAATTCCATTTCAGTGCCTCGGTTTTCCTACTATCTGAAAAATTAATGATTTACAGCTTTAGTAGATGACATTTACTCACAGCTGAGCAGTGTGGAGGCACATCACTGACCTAGCACTCACCTGCTACACAAAGACTCAAGCACCCCAGATGTAAGGACTTATGTTGCTTATTGCCTTCTAGCAAGTGCACTGTAGCTAACTGCTGCAGATATTAATCAACTCAGGCCACTCCTGTGCTACACACCACCTTCCAAAAAGTGCCACATGATTCAAGCAGCCAAGTTCTGTGTGCCCGTGCTGGGATCCACAGGACTGACCTAAACTGATTTGTTTTTAGCTTTGAGGGACTGTCCCTTATTTCTTTGATAGAATCCATCAAGCTATCACTTCCCTTTTATGTCATTCTTCATGAGAAGCTGGAAGGCCAAGATAATCCATTAAACCTTTGTAAAGCAATGTAACTGCTAATGAACCTTGTCCTCACTACACAATCCAGCCTGGACAAAGAGACTCTTAAACAAGAATGAAGCCACACAGGGTGGTTTGGGCCATTTTGTCATTTCAAAACTGCTCTAAATTGCACATCTAAAATAAGAATTAGGGCTGCAGATTCAGGCTTCAGTCTACTAAAAAGTTGTATTCTGACCTTAGAGATACTGAAATAAAAGAATGTGCCAGGAAATCATCTCTAAAAGGCCATATCTGAACAGTCAATTTTACTCTCTAAAGGTACTGAAACATTTTATAACAATAGTTCAGCAAGTATTTTGTTCAAGAAAGAACTTGAAAAAACAGCAGAAGATAAGGTCCTCATGGCATGTCCAACTAGATGTTACTGGGTAGAAAACTTACCACAGATTCCCAAAAACATCATGCTCCACAATAAAGACTGGGGGGATCACAATGGGAGGAAAACCATCAAATGGTGGTGTGGGTGCTTAGCAAAGGAAAAAAGGGAAAAAATATACATGTATTTATGCATAGGCCTTCAAATAAAATAATTTTAAATGCCATTACAAGTTCAATACAGAAAGGACTTCTGATGATAACTAAATTGGAAATGAAAATAAAATTTAACATTTCTCTTCTTTGGAATATAGCTGTAACAAGTTTAAATATGAGAAATACGAGGGCTTTTTGTGCATCTTTCTTGCAGTCAAATACTGGCTTTATGGTACAAAAGGTTTAAGATATACAATATACTGGCACACAAGTATAATATAGGGACTATTTAATAAAAAGTATAGCACATATCATATTGGACCTACTTACCCATTATACAGTTAATACAAAATGTGACTATGGTCTTGGGTGGAATTAAAGTGTTTTATCTGATAGATTTATAACATTATATCCATGATAGCAGTAGTAACAGCCTATAACATGTCCAAATACAATCCCTAAGAGCCATTTTACATCTCCTACATTAAACAACTAAGTTATTCTGCATGAATGAGTAAACATCAGACTATATAGTGTAACACTTCATGTATTTTATGCAGTGGTTTCTCAATAGCTCAGGGCCATCTGTCACACATAAGTGAACAAAAGTTCCAGGATCATTTGTGATCTCTATACTATACTAAAAATCAGGAAGTAATAAGATGAATACTGCAAAAGAAGTGGAAGCAAAACAGCACTGCCTGTAACCACTGACTGGAACAAGGAAATGCAACCAAGTGAAATATCATTGCTTTCCAAGAACATCCAACCCAAATTTGTATCAGGACAAACTAGTAAGACTAGAACTTCCTTTACTGATGGCTGTTTTAGATCCTCTTTATAGCTGATGAATATCTTGATATTTTTCTCTGTAATTTCAAAACTGTCTAAATTTACTTTGGAGAGAAAAATACCACATGCTAAGAAAAACAACATTTCATTATGTTTCTTAAAAAAAAAGGAAAAAAAAAAAAAGAAAAAAAAAAAAAAGAGTTTACCTTGCTTTTCAGATGATTACCAACTATTTCTACTCATCATAGCTGATTACTGTAGACTCAACAATTCCTTTGCTTCTTCAGGTTAATTGGCTAACAAACAAAATAAACCACTCTTCTAACCATGTCCTCCTGTGCTCCCCCCATCAATAAAGTGGTTTCATTCCACTTCAGAATTTATAAACACACCTACATCTAGTTGAACAACTTGATAATTTCATGAGCACAGTGCAAATTATGACAAAGACTTTCTAGTTTTTCCTCATGGTTTGAGTTACCTTGAATAGCCAGGATTCTTATTCTGCATTTACACTCTTAGCAGATTCAAATAATAATTTTATTCATTTGCCTTAGTATTTGTGGAACTTTAACTTACATCATTATGGCAAGACTTGTATTTTACAGTTGGTCTTGAAAACCTGGTATATTATTTCCCTACACAAGGGTTGTTTGTTTTTTGTTGTTCGGGTTTTTTTTTTTTAACTTTAATTGCAATATTCCCCTATTTCCTTTGAGATTGTAGAGGTCTTTGGTTTTTATCCATGTCTTAATGAGTATCCTTGGAGACTGTAATAAAAGCAGACTCTTTGAGACCTTGTAAGTTCACCATTTCAGAACTAAGATTTCTCCTAAATAATAATAATAAGTAATAAATAACTCTTTATCCCCCTCATTCCATTTCCCCTTTGGCTTCCCCCCACTGTATCACCAGATTTGGGAAGCAGGATGTCTACAGCTATGGGTCTTTTAGTACACTCTAGGGAGTGCAGAAATGAGTTGTCTGAAGGATTTCAGATAGCC
Source organism: Corythornis vintsioides (assembly GCA_025447755.1). NCBI lineage: Eukaryota > Metazoa > Chordata > Aves > Coraciiformes > Alcedinidae > Corythornis > Corythornis vintsioides. The sequence goes on along the minus strand of JAOEGS010013821.1, from coordinate 26,063 downwards.
TTGATCTCTTCTTTTTTTGGTAGATCCATTCACTAATTTATGTTTAAAGTGCTCAGTTTCAAAACCAAGACAGACAGACTTAAGTGTGGTATTTGTTTCTTTTGGAAAACATAAGTTTGCCAAAGGAAAAAGGACTGACTTTCAGATGTTCCTTTCAGAAAGAAAAATTTAAACACATCTCAGGTGAGACTCAAAAAACCAAAGCAACAAAAAGGAAAACCTAAAAACAAAACCAAACCAAGTAACAACTCATAAAACCACATAAACCCAAGTTTCTATTGGATTGTTTATACCACTGATCCTTGGTCACTCAACAGATCTAACTCCTTAGCTGAGGTTTTTGTCTTCCCACATGTTTTAGGCCATGTAAGCCAAAGAACCTCATGCAGCACACCCTCATATCAGTGCAGATCCATTCCCTTTCTTGCCAGTGACATCCTCTTTCTTCAGGGAAAAGCATTATTTTTCAAATTCCAACAGTAGATTTAAATACCTAAGCTGACAAAAATCATAAAAGTGTAGGTTTTCAACTTCAGTATCTTCCAAAATACATCATGGGTATAGCCTTGTTAGCAGTATCACAGAAAGGTCAAAGAAAAATAAGAAAATCCTTTTAAAAAATTCCTTGTCACATGCAGATCTTGCTGGGAGCTGAAATGAGACCCAGCCTTTAGTAGCACTTTCATGGGAAAAAAAGGATCTGTAACTAAGGAGTTACAAAGCACCAGCACAAAGGAGCAACAAAAAAATAAAATCCAACACTATGTTTCTTCCTAATAATAATTCCAGGGAGAGGGTTGCTCTACCCAACCCTTACCAAATCCTAGTAGCAAATACATCCTTTCAAAAGCATATTTCCAAAGGATTACAATTCTCTTAGGAGTAAGGTGAAGAGCAAGACCAAGAAGGCTATTCCTGTGCAGCAATGGTGCCATCTACAGCCTAAGTGAGGCCACAACACAACTATGGCGAGCAAAGAGGTTTTTCAGCTGTTTTTGCCACAAATCTGCTCTTCAAAATTCTAGTCTGAGGATGCTGCTTTAGTGTGATATTTAGTAGGATATATTTGTATATTGTCTCTAGATTGTTTCTAGCTATTTTCTCTCAGATTGCATGGTGCTCGAGACTCTTCAGCTATGGAGCAAACCCAATGTCAGGTGCTTAACAGATGTGTCTATGGAAACCATATGTTAAAGGCAAGAAGCAGAAGAACATTGCATTTCTTTTGTCACACACACAAAAGACACTACAAAGCTTATTTTACAGTCTTCCAGAAGAAAGTTACTAGACCTTTTCATAAGCCATAGTTCAGCTGTCATCTGTACAATCAAAAACGGACGTCCACACTTGTTATTGGAAACAAGAGAAATCAACTCTCCCAGGGCAGCTGGCACATCATTGAGAATCTTTACTTCCTAGGAATTAGAAATATGTGAAGTCAAAGACAAGAATGTGTGAATAAAAATACATCAATACTGATGTATCAAAATTAGAGTCAGAACAAATAGAAATGTTCTATTTATATAAACATTTTATCATGTCAAAAATCAGAAATAGGAATATATAGTACTCACAAGCTAAGGGGAAGAGAGCATTAATAAACATCTGAAGCTTGAGCTGATGCACATTACATTTTCTTCACATACTCAGTGGGCCAGATGCAAAGACAGAAAAATGTCTTTTGTTTGTGCCAACAGTGTCAAGTGGAGCTGACCCATTTCATCACAGAGGCCTTAACAACTCCACCAGTGCTGTTTGGCTCCTTGCACACCACACATCACTGCATGTCTCTCCCTGCTGCCCCATCTCCCCACCTTCACTGTCCTTAGCTCTCCACCCAGGCTTGGAGCCAAGTGTCTGTTTTCTTACCATGGCATGTTTTCTTACCAAAATGCAAGCCAAATACAGTAGGTCTTCCAAAGAGTGCAGCCAGCCTGGAAAAAAAAGGACTGGAAATGCAGTTCATGCATTTGACAGTCAGCCTTGATGGAACACAAATTCTAAGTCACAGAACTGCTTCACTTCATCATCAGAATTCATTGCCTGGCTATTCTGGTCTGTATGGGAGATAAGGGGGTCACAAGGAACTCAAGGAATTGATTCAGGGAAAGCAATAGAAACAATAGAAGGACAGAGACTCAGGTGAAAAAGTAAAATAAAACAATGAGAGAGGAAAAAGGAGCAAGGAAAAAGGGAGAAGTCAAATCTTGACTTCTCAATAAAAAAGTTGTTTGTTAGGAAAGAGTGAGCTCTAGCAGTAGGTTACTGCAGAGTTCAGTGACTATGGGAACACCAAGTTCCCAGGGATGTCACTGGAATATCAAAAAGCAGAGTACAGAAAGTAGCCTTCATACAATTAAAGCACTGTAATTCAGCCTCTTCACTGAGTGAACCAACAGTCTATCTAGCAGCTTTCTCACCCCTCACAGCAAGAATGTGGACACTGGGGAAAGACATCTAAATGAAGAGTAGGCAATTAATAATCTTGTTAAAGCTGATTTGTAGTGGAGATCTTTCACAGTCCAGCAGTTAATTTTGTTATTGTTTTGTTATTTTAATTTATTACTCAATTCTGGGTAATCTACTGAGAAATTTCATTATGGGTATACATTCCCATGCAAAGAGACTGCCTCCATCTAGATTCCAACTCAGTATTTATTCACTAGGACACTTACCAGTTATAGCCTTTCCTCCATCTGTGCTGAAATCAAATCTGTTCCCAGCAGAAAGCATATGAGCTCCAACCTGACCAATAACATTCCCAATATTCATACTGCTAAGCCTTTCTTTGCACCTCTCTTGAATGCTTTACTTCAGACTGTGCTGCCAATATTAGTCATTTGGGTTTCTTTCATACTGGAGTTTCTGTTATTTGTAAACTCTGCTTCTCACTCTGAAATCAGCAGGAATTTGGCCCTGACTTTGTGTGCCAGCAGGGGCTTGGTTATCTGGGTAAGCAGAGGCATAAGTTTGCAAACTGTCTTTTTGTAAAAAAATTAAGAAGCCTTCAGGCCTCTTTCTCACTCTTACTTGACTTCTGAAGCAAATATAATTTATTATAATCAGTGCAATGAGAATTTAAATAAGTTCTTGGAAGCATGAAAAAATTAAACACTTTCAGTATTCATAATATGAAAAGCTTCACTGCAATATGACCAAGATCAGCTTTGCTAGATGGACTTACAGCTTCAGAGAGTCCATCAGGAAGAGTCCCAAATACAGCCTGAAAAGGTAATTAAGAAACAAAGTCATTATTACTATTGTAACTTCATCAACAAACATCTGCCTACAAAAAAACTGATGTGCACAACATTTAAAAAAAAAAAAAAAAAATGAAAAAGCCATTCCAACTTTTTACCTCCTCCCATGGCATGGATGTAGTTTGGCTTTATTCAGTCAGGAATTCATTCACCAGTACTGGAAAACATGGTTCAACAATTTTTGCTTGAACAAACTGTTAAAGCAGAAAATGCAATTTAAGCAGTGCACCTGTGATACTACTGGAACACTCTGACTAGTCCTCCATCAGTTACATCTATATACATTAGAATATTTATCAAGGTGGCATAAATACAAGTAGCAACTACACATATTTCAGATGGGAAAATGTAATGGATTTACAAATCAGCTACAAGTGCACTGAAAAAGCCTGAAACCCTTCTCACATATTTCTAAGACATAAAAAGAGAAATGTGGACACCTTGTTTTACATTTTAAATGATTTAATTAAGGCTTTGCTCAGGGGCAGGAGGAGAAGGTGGTCTGAATACAAAATGGAGGGTGGTTGGACCTGTAAGTTTAAGACATAGGAAAAACCATCTCAAGTCTGAAAGCCAGAATTTCTAATTTAGAAAGATGCATGAAAACACAATTACACTCACACACTATGAATGCTGTACAAGGAGAAAGTTAAGCATCCAAAAGCACTTGTAAGCTGGCAAACAAAGCAAAGGTAGAACTGTCAGCGAGGAGTCATTTACTCCATGAGGCATTGTTAAAGCCTCAGATGAAAAGTTGCATACAATTTAATCAGGCATTCTGAGAAAAGATTAAGGATTAGAGGAGAAAAGGATGACAAGCAAGGGAACAGCAAACTGAAGAGAGAGACTCCCAAGAACCCTTGGTGTGATTAATTTAGGGAGAAAATAAACAAACAAATGAAGAGTGCTGCTGTTAAAAAAAAATCAAACAAAAATTAAACAGATATAAAGAGATTTCAACCAGAAACTTAAAATCCCCACGAATTTCCCTATTAGAAGGAAGATCTGATATAAAAGAGGCTTTCAATGCAAGCAAAATATGATGTGATTTTAGGATAGAGTCCCTTTCATAAACTGACCATATTCCACAAGCAGCAACTGAACCAAGTGTGCTACACTGATTGCATATATTCCCAATAAAACCCCTTAGAAGGGCCATATAAGACTGTATCAGAAAATTATTTTAAATGATTGCTTCAAGTTAACTTTGTATTTAATTTTTTCCTGTTGTCATAATACAAATTAAAAAATCCAATATATGTCATTTTTTTAAGTCATCTAATAATTTCCAAGTGACAACTGGGAAAAAACACATCACACCCACAAGAACTGCTTGAAAAGTGACAAATGGATAGATTTAGAGATGTGAAAGAGAAATAATGAATAGAACTCAGTAACAATTTATAGGAAGCTACCTGGGATTATGCTAAACAAAAAGAAAAATCAAAACCAACATAGTAAGGCTACTGTGCAATTGGACTAGAAATGTTATATATAGGCCAGTGAGATGTACAGATGCAGGGATTTCTTTTGGATGAGAAGGAAAAAGTTGTGGTTCTGTGTCTGAGAAATAGGTTAAGGCTTTCTGAAAGTGAACAAGACTTCTGAAATCAAGACAGACATTTTTCAGCTGTTGATCTTGACATGTTTCTATCCAGGTGCTTAATAAAAACCACCAGAAAAAAAATCTGTCTATGCTCCACAAGACAAAATATCTTCTGTTATCAGTAGAAGAAATGGATGGACTGTCAGTGTGTTGACATGGAAGTGAAGCCTGAGTGTGAAAAGTCTGTAAATCAGCAGTTATATAGGAATGAGTACATGAGGATTGAAAGAAAACAGAGAGGAAGATGAACAGTTTCTTCCTTCTGAAGGACTTATAATGGCACCTGGAGGGTTTATGTTTTTATCTGAGCCTGGGCACCATTGCAAACGAGAGCAGACTAGAGAAAAACAAAGAATTAAAGTTCTCCTAGGTTATCTTCAAGCCTCCCTGACACACACACAGTTTGTCTGCTGTCAGCTACATAGGGCTACTTCAAAAAAAACACAAATAGTTCTATATATTATTGAAGTTTTTAGATTGTTTCTTTTGATATGGCTCAAAATACCTTTATTTTAATTGTTTTTTACTGGGAACATCTCAAGTTGAGGTCTTCCCATTTTTTTCACTAGCAAGTGACATAAATGGATGATGTTTTGGGCAAAGATTTCAAGATCATTTTTCCAAAGAATGAGAAATAAGAAGTTGTTTCTGCTCTGAGAAAAGAAAATGGACAATGTACAGAAATAAATTTTTTTTGGTAGAAACCTTTGTATTCCACAGGAGGCTGATCTGTCAACAAAATTCAAGTAACATTTTTCAGGCAGCACTTTTTAGAGTCTTGATATGAGCTTTAAGCACCCTGCAGGGCACAGGTGCAGTTTCTAGAAGCATGGATCTCTACTGAGTTTCTAGAATTTCTTAGAAAAGTATATATCATGTGCAAATATCTTTAAACCTTATTAAAAAATATCTTGGCTTCTAAGACAGCACTTCTGCAGCAAAAGATATGGTATCTCAGCTTGACTTAAAAGATTGTTTGAATGAAAGGAAGCAGGTTTTACTGCTTTAGATTGACCATGTTTTGTTGTATTGATGCAGCTGAGAAGTCTGGAGGGAGTTAAACTCTCCCAATAAAACAGCAGGTGACTCTGGAGGAAAGAGAACAGCTGCTGAATCCCATGTATGCACCTATTTCCCCATTAGTTCTGCTCAGTCTGGGGAAATGCACCAACCCTCACCTACAGCTGCATCAGGTCAAAAAGTGTCTTAAACATTAATTTAGTCCAGTGTGATTTTTTTTAATGCAATCATCAAATATTTAAGTATAATTATTTTTTTTTAACAGATAGATTCATGCCTCTGTGAAATGAAATCTGTTTGAGGCAGCTCTAAACACTGCAGCTGCTTATAGACAAGTTAGTAAGACAAAAACTGTCACTTTTGGCAAGACAAAGCAGAACCCAGAAATCCCAGAAGAGGAAACAACACCCATAAGAGGCAGCAGTAGTCAGAAGTTAGTAAAGACAGTAACACAGCCTAATAGCAGCATTAAAGATAATAATTGAAATCAGAATCTATTACATACAAAATCTGCATAACATTCGAGCAAGACTTCACATCTTGACACTCTTGAGGAACAGGAGCTACTTGAAATGAATTACTAACTAAATATAATAGCATGGATTCTCTCATCTCAAATCACCAGTGAGTTTTAAAATAACTTCATAATCCATCAACTTCACTATGGCTTCAACAGAGAAAACTCATAATTGCCTTGAATTTCCAGCAAGACTCCTTGGAAGCCAGTTTTGAGGTGTCAAAGCAGCACTTTGAGTACAGACAGAAATAAAACAAATTGTTATGTAAGTATTACTGAAGGAATATATACAATCTAACCCCCTGTTGTGTTTCTGTATTAAATCCCTGCTTCTCAAAGATGTAAGCTTTAGAACACTGCTGTTAATCAGAATTCATCTACAACAGAAAGGAGAAGCTACTTTAAAAAAGCATTAAAACAAGCTTGAGATGTAATCTGCTAACCAGGATGCAAAGGAAAATTATTTTAATCTTCCTCTTTCTACTGTTTCAGGAAAACCTCCTCCTGTTCTCACCAGCTCAGTTTGATGCAATTGGGACTGTGCTCCCCATGCTCTGCTGCCTCCTCACCACAGGGGAGCTCCTGCTCCATTCCATCAATGAAACTTCAAATCTCCTGGTCTGCACATAAATGTTCCCTTCAATCAGTGCCACAAATGTCCTCAGAAAGCATTGTCAGTGCTACAGGGGAACTAACTGCAAGTTGTCTCTTGAGTTGTTCACCATCTTTTCTTTAATGCCTGTGTAGCATCATGCAACACCATCAAGCCTCCTCCATGAAAGCATTGTGCCCTGTCTGTTCATCACACAGTATTACAGACCACTACCTATTTCTGAAGCTTAAAATATTTGTAAATGAATTAACTTCATGTTGCCTGAAACTAATCTACTCCCCCAGAAAATCAAATAATTCTGTGAGGAAAATAATCTTCCTTAATATATGTACATTTGAATTTTTTTTCCCCTCCCAAAGAAGAGGAATTCTGTAGCAGCTGCACTGTTACAGTAATTGAGAGGGTTCACTCCTTCCTACTCACTGTTCTCCTTGTTTATACTCTGATTTCAGTTGAGCAAGACCACACATCTCACACTTTTTCCTGGTCCATTCAAATTTCCAGTCTTTCAGTTGAACATGTCCTTCTGGGCTCCTGTCTTCATCCACATGCCAGTTCCAGGCATCATCTCAGCATAAATTTGAGGTGCAGTCTCTTACAGCTAGAATAAAATTTCTCTTTCACTTCATCAAAGTCAAAGAAATAATAAGTAATTTGTAACTAACATATTAGGAAGACACTTTAAGAAAGCATTTTTTCTCACACAGTTCTAATACTCTCAATTTAGGGAAAAGAGCAGGGTTATCTTTCCTGTTCTCCTGTAAAGTCTTTAGACAAAAAATTTTCCAGTCAGATTCCTCATGCAATTCTGTCAGTGTATGATGGGAATAAGTAGGAAAGCTGGCAGGACAGGAGTGCTTGCTTCCACTGGTTTGAAGAGCCATGGAAAGAGACAGGCTACTAACCTGGACTGCCAGTTGAGCCAATTGAACAGAACCATTTGTTTTGTTAATTAACTCAAAGCTGAAGCTCTGACAGATTGAAAAACAACATGGGCAAAATCTTGCTCAATAAATGGTTTTCTATTTCCTGCAGCTAGGACTTCTGACAAGATTACCTGGTTGCTGTGTCAAAAATGCACAAATAATAGAGTTACTGCTAAGGACAGTACAAGAACTGTCTTTTCTAGTTTGGTTTATATTTATTTTAAGAGTAGCCAAATAGATGTGTGCTGAAATTTCTACCATTTCTCTCCTACCAAGAGACCATAAGGTTTCTTCTCCCTCTCTCACCTTATTTTGTAAAATCCTTCAAATCCCATCTCTCAGGACTATGGTAACAGCTGACAGCTTAACATGACTGGAATTTAATCACTAAAAAAGCACATATGAACTTACATGAGTCTTTAAACAAAAAGAGACTCAAATAATGGAATTTATAGCAGATGGTCCCAGTGCAAAAACAGTGCTAGCAATGCCAAAAAATGAATTTTAATCAAAAAAATTAAAATACAGTACTACCACATTTACTCATTGACATAACAGTTTCTAAGACAACAGAAGAAACAGGTAAGACAAAACAAAAATAAACCACTTGGAAGCTTTTTGTTAAAACTTGTCATTGAAATTATCAGTGCAATAAAATAAAAAGCTTAAAATAAAATTATTATCAGTTACACAATCTGTCAAAACACATTGTTCTCATTATTAGCCAGATCAGCTTTACACCAGCTGAAGAAAATTATGATAAGAAATTACACTAACCCCTATTCCCAGGGCAGAAAACAAGAATCTTCACCTGTTGTTGTGTGGGAATGTTTCCAATACAACATAAATAATACACCTGTAAATAAAGAGGCTGTCACAAATCAGCATCAGAATGCCTTATCCAACAGAAATTTATAAGCATTACAGAAGAATCAGATTACTGCCAAAGTACAGACTAAATTCTCATTTATAACAAAGCATAAAGTAGCAATGTACAGGAATCTTAAAATTACTGCCAAGGGAGCAACAAGGTCCCTTAGGTGAGGAAAAGGATGACAGAACAGAGCACCAACATTTCAGAGGATATTAAAGGATCCAACCTATCCTCAGCTGGAGCTGAAAATTATGTATTTCAAAGCCTCATTTATGGGATCAGATCACAGTGTACAATTCTAGAACACATTATTCCCCCAGTCCCACACTTGTGAGCATCCCACTACAATTTTCCAGTTTGACCCACTGAGAGTAAAAATGTTTCATTTATATGGATTTCAACACCATCATTTACTCTGAAGCATAAAAATAACAAAACACTGCTCCTGTTCTTAGGCAGTCATTTATCCACTTGGAAGATGATAGAGAGACAGAAAAAATTACACATGTCTTCAGAAAAATGGCTTGTCTAAAGACTGGGATATCCAACTGAAAAAAAAAATCTGTAGAGTCCCAACAGGCTCTGGCCCTTATATCCCCCCAGGAAAAGGCAACACCATGTTTTCCACCTATAGGTCACATATCCAAGTTCAACTGAGTAAAACTCAGTGTTTGTATATAGATAGATAGATAGACCACACCTCCAACACCTGCACAATGCTGTACTGCACTTTTTCCACTTCCACTTTTTTCAGCAGAAGAATGCAGTTTACAGGGCAGTACAGTGGCATTTGAATTTGTACCAAATAATTAACCTGATAAAACAGCACATGAATTATGCATGCATTGCTAATTTCTAATATGCTTCCTGTTAATGAAATCTGAACATGCATGCAATTATTAAATCTTCATCTCTTTAGAGTCAGATTCTGGCTGGCTCTTTCAGACACTTTTTTTTTACCCTCCTGTTTATCTGCCAGTAGCTGGAGGAGGAGAAAGAGTGAGGCAGAGACTATTTCCTTCACCAAGACTCCAAGATCCCTTATTTATTAATTTACAGCTCTTTTTATAACCTTTTAACTTCCAGGTAATTGGACAAGAAATCAGCCACCCCCTGGGGTGATTGGCTGGGGTGCCACAACACCAATAATCAAAAATTTTTCTACTGTTTTACAAACAAATGCCAGCAAGGTCACAGCTTGGTGAGAACCTTCACTTTCCCACAGAAAGGAAAAATTGCTTGCTGCAGCATTTTAACACCCATACTCTCCAAACAGAATTGCATCTCAGTCTGCATTTTTTTCCTGAACCCAGATTTGAAGCTACTCTGTCCTCTGAGCTGCTGAGAGCAGATATTTCAATTTTAGACCCATGTCAGATTTTCAAGTTGTCCAAAAAAAATGCACTCTCTCCATAGTTCCTGTCTTCTGGCATTCAGCTTGTATGGCTCAGCAACATGCCAGCATCCAGACACAGAATAAATAGAGCAATAGATGTTTGGGTTATCTGAAACAGAGGGCAAACAAGACCTAAATGAGTTTAGGAAGAAAAATATTGTGTTTTGTTCTTGTGGGTTTCTTGGTGGTGGTTTGGTTTGTTTAGTTTCCTGGAAATCATACAGGAATATTGTTTTCCAAAGTTCATCCTTATTAAAAATATTACATTTTCTGAACCATTATCCCAAGATTATAATAATCCACGAAATATTTTTCCCCTCATTTCAGCATGCAAAGTGGAAAACTATTTTAAATGGCTTATTGGAAGTTATCATGTAAAGTGAATGGTTTTTTTCCATTCCCAAGACTTTTGTGATGCTACTGTCCATTTCCTAATGCAGAGTGCACAGTAAGCTCAGAGCTGAATAGGGCAAGGTGCTTTTTGAGATTCTTTTTGGAAGCTGGCTGCTCACAGAACTTGACTTCAATGTTGCCATCACTAAAGGCCTCCCTCCTGGCTTCATCTGAGTCAACAGGATCTCTTGGAGAAACATTTGCCTTCTGCTGCCTCATAGTAATCCCTGAGTTCCCAGGTCGCCTTCCTGGTGATGAATTTTCTTTCACAATGCAGAAGCAGATGGCAGACAAAAAATTTTTCTTGAAGTTTTCATTCATGAAAGCATAGACAATAGGATTGCAAATTGAATTGAAGAATCCAATAATCTGGACAATTGCAAAGATCATTTTGACTGTCACATCATCATACTCCTTTTCAAAATTACCTGGAAAGAAAAAAAGGAAAGATGCTGTAAGCCCAGAATAGCATAAATGCCTGTTGTTTAGCCTATTTATATCCAGTCTGGCATTAGAAGCTTTTGTTTAAAATAAAAGACCTTGCTGGAGATTCTTAACATGAGCAATAGGGTTTGATCAGCAAGGAAATATCAAAGCAGTGTGACAACTTCAGTGGGTGCAATTAGAAGCCTTCACACATTAAAATGAAATTTGAATTTAAAACTTAGTCAAGAGGTTTTACATTTGGAAATAACTTTTACTGTCCAGCCATGTATTTCTGACCCTTCAAGAAACTAGGGCAGCAAGAAAAAGAATCTGCAGAGATATGCTCACCACCCTAACAGGCAAACCTTTTTTTCTATAGTCTTGTAAAGCCAAGCAAATCTGCTTTTTGGGACTGGATTGTGCACTGTACAAATACAGAAGCAATGACAATCTCCTTTCTATTGGCTTACATTCTAAAAGAGCTGGTAAGGAGTTTGGGCTCCCTCCCACCCACACTAACAAAGTCTAGTAGGGTTTACAGCAGAACACAAAGATTTATGTTGTTTGTTTGCTGGGTTTTTTTGGTTGGTTTTGTTGTTTTGTTTTAATTCACACAGCAAGTAAAAAGAGATGTGAAGGATACAGAAGTTTATGTCAGATAACCTTTATCTCCTAAACACTGCATTAAAGGACCTTCCCAACATAAATGATTCTATGATAATAGTTTTTTTGAAATGTACTCATTTTCCATGAGCACTGCAGACCTGTCTTATTACTTGTAGACCACAGTAATTCATCTGTTGTTGGCTATTTGGCTCTACTACAAGATAGTGATGCAGGATTTATAAGCACTCCATTAACCTTTGGGAGCAAAAGGTTTGCTGTAGATGAATACTGCAGCTTTTCACAACCTGTGGTTCCAAATCAACCTAATAAAGGTTTTATTGTATGACACATTGCAGATACTCACTGTATTCTATCATCATATGAATCACATGGAAAGGGGCCCAACAGACTGCAAAGAGAAACACCACTGTCACCATCATAACAATTGCTCGCTTCTTCTTCCTGAAATTGCACCAAGACATTCCACGCTGAATCACTAGGAACTGACTGGCAATTAGGTGTGTCTCTTTCAACTCAGATCTGGAAATGTGTTCTGATGGTTGCAGATGCAAAAAAAAAAAAAAATTAATAATGCAAAGATGTTCAGAAGTACACAGTTCTCTTTGAAGCAACAACAAAAAAAGCAACATAATATGAATTTAGGTACATCGATTAACACCTTTTATTTTGCCCTCTTGGGGAAAGTAATGCACTTTGCAGCTGCAGCAAGCAATGACAGTAGCAGATCTTGCAAGGTAGTTTTAATCTTTTCAAGCAGATGCCATTCCAATAGTACAAGATGGGGCAGACAAAAAAAACCCAACCAAACAATGACAAAAACAAGCAAAACAAACAAAAAACAACCACACACGTGAAATTTCATTAATAGCTCAAAAACCAAGAAGCTGTTCCTAGAACTCAGAGCACTTGATTACACAGAGAATGTGACAGAGACTAAGTGAAGTTACACCTGAAAAGTTCAACTTCTGCTGCTAAGTGAAGTGCTGGAGTAAAAGCAAGAAACACACTCCCTGCCTTAATTATAACATAAACTCAAGGTATATAGGAATTTATCATCATCATCCTCAAATTGATGTATAATTCATTTACAATTAATTATAATTAATTCTCCCCACTGTGTGAAAATGAACTGAGGAGTAGCCTGAAGATTGCATGGCACCTTAATTCCTGTGAGACTGCAAACTCTCTTCAGTTTTCCTTTACAAGGGTTTGCTTCCATGGGCACTTTGTTAGACAACAATCAAAGCTTTAAGCTGCTGGTCATTATTCTCCTTACAGTTGATATTTAATGAGCAGAGATTTGTAACACATCAGGCAATCAACCAATTTGCCAAGTGAAAGGAGAAAAGTGTAAGGCAATATTAAGGGTAGCCCATACTTAGTGCTCAATCAAAAAGTTAATAATTATTGACCCTCATAACTTTTCAGATAGAGCATTACCATCTGGATAGTCTCAAACAAACACATCTGACATAGAGCCTTTGGAAGCTCTATCAAGTTTAATTGTACCAAAGCAGTTTTTAAATTAATATTTTTTTTTTCCTTTATATTCCAATTTAACTTATAATTAGGGTCATAAATCAGTGTTCAAAGTCTCAGAATTACATAAGGAACTTTCTATAGAACATAGGGAAATAATGTAACAGCAATTTTCCCAAGCCATCCTCTAACTTATGGCCTACATCTTTTGAAAATAAGTATTTCACAATGTGTCATTTATGATTTATCTAAAGTGCTTGACTTCAAAAGTGTGGCTACACCAGACTTTGAAGAAAATCTGTTTAAGTTGCCTTATTTTGGGTATCTAAGTGTGAAATTATTAGCTAGCTTTAAAAATCTGGTCTGTGCTTGTAGACTTCACAATAGATAAGGAAAAACAGAATTTTTTATTTTATCCTTCCCCCTGTGGTTTTTAAGAACTGTCAGGAGGGAAAAAAAAAAAGCTTTCTAAAAGTCAAAGTTCTGTTTGTATTTTACTTTACAAACCTTGATATTTTAGACATCTCATTCCCATGAATGGTTTGAAGAACAGAAGCATCTCCCACTCGTTTCTTAATCCAGAGTTCATAGCCAATTTTAGTGTACAAAAAAAGCATCAGCATCAGTGGAAGGAGGAAGAGTATAACAAGAATAAAGGTTGTATATATCTTCTGATAAATTGGACTGGCCCATTCTTCCAAGCAGCAAACATACACTTTTTCATACAGAAAGTCATATTTAACCTGTAACCAGTGTAAAGGAGATGAGTCACTACAGTGTTTTCCCAAAGTGTAAAAACCAAGCACATTCAAATATTCCTTCCTCTTAATATAACAACCACAGTTCAACAGAGAGACTTTTCAAGCTGACAAAATTCTTCCAAGCACTTGTCCACAACAAGTGTTGGGTTGATCCAAGTTGACAAAGAAAAGTCAGGAGATGCTCTATTTTACATGCTTGCTCAAGCCATTTTTTTTTAAATCAAGGTTCTTCAAAGGAAAATTTCTTATAGTCAATTTCTTGACTACATATTTTACAAATAAAGATGTGGGTATAAAAACCCCACATATTAGTCACTTTGGAAAAAAAGATGTGTTAACAATCAGACTCACAACCAGCAGGTTCTGACAAGTGGGTTGGGTTTTTTTTCCTCCAAAAGTATATGGTAACCCCTTAAACTATAACATGCAATTAGCTGCCCATTAAACTAGACAGTTCTTTCAAATCTCAGGGAACACTATGTCACCCTGAAACAGTAATCTAAGACCTATACTGCTGTGTGCCAGTGCACCTATAAACCAGAAGTCATAGATGTAATTACTGCTCTTAGACATAGCAAGGACTAGTCCCCACTGGTAGTCCTTGTACTCTGCATGCAAGACTTAACCTTAGACTCTCTCATGCTGGCACATAGAACAAGAGCTCCACTTCTCTTATCCCACTCATTTCTTAGCAGTTTATGAAATTTCATTGCTAACAGCACAAAAAGATCCAGCAAGGATTGAGTTGCCAGTGGAAATTCCCTTTTCACCTAACATACCTCAAGGCGTTGCACGTGCCACATAGGTGACCCAACAAGAAGTGCCAGCAGCCAGACTATGCCTGTGAACAAACACATTTTTATAACACTTTGTACAACAAGCAGCATAAGTTTTGGCATGAACAGTTTAACAGCTTCATCTTGAAAAAGTCAGGCAAAGTAGACCATTTAAATAAAGTTTTCTGTTTGTCCATAAGTCAACATTCACATCAGTAACAAATTATCTTGTGTTATCAGTTCTCTCTCTACTGTCTTTTATTGGTATTCAATACTTAATTCCACTTAATTTGCATGAGCAGCATTATGTCTGTTCTCTTTGTGTCATAATGGAAGGAACATTTACAAGTTTTGCATTCCTTTGAACATTTTGAACCTTTCTTAAAAGAAGAAAAAGCTGCCAAAGGTTTATCTGAGTCTTCCCTAAGTAAATCTTTGACTTCAGATTCAAAGTTGGGGCTTTGGCTAGTAAAT
>JAOEGS010013820.1:0-21844 GCA_025447755.1 Corythornis vintsioides | reverse complement strand
AGTTTAGAATTGCAGGCAGCAGGCACAGGGCCACAAGCAGGATTGCTACCCTGGACTTCAGAAAGGCCAACCTTGGAGCTGGAAGCCAGGTAGGGGTCAGTCTCTTCTCCCAAGGAATAAGCAATAGGAGAAAAGGAAATGGACTCAGGATATGCCAGGGAAGGTTTAGGTTGGACATGAGGAATCATTTCTTCAACTGAAAGGGTTGTTAAGGCCCAAGGCTGCCCTGGTAGTGGAGCTTCCATTCCTGGAGGGATTTGAAAGCCATGCAGATGAGGTGCTGAGGAACATGGTTAAGTGGAGACTTGGCAGTGATGGGTTACCT
The DNA here is from genome assembly GCA_025447755.1 of Corythornis vintsioides. NCBI lineage: Eukaryota > Metazoa > Chordata > Aves > Coraciiformes > Alcedinidae > Corythornis > Corythornis vintsioides. The sequence goes on along the minus strand of JAOEGS010013820.1, from coordinate 21,519 downwards.
GTTGGAGTTGTTGATTTTAAAGGTCTTTTCTTAAATTATTCTATGATTCTAAACCTATCATACAAGAGGGTACATTATCCCAAATTATGATAGGAATTGTTGACAGATATTGGGCTATGAAAATACCTGAGAAAAATTCAGAGATGACCTTTACCTGCTTGATTGCCATCAGCAGGACACTGTAAAGCAGTTGTGTAAGTTGAAGAGGAAGTAAGAGCAGAAGGCAGTCCTTGGACTGAGCACATACAGAAGCACCAGATCTTCACCAAAAGGACACGTAACACGAAGCTGACAGAAGAGATCTAACCATAGGCACAAATAAAAGAAGAAATTCTTCAGGGCATCTTAATAAACTCTCAGACAGGACACAGAGATGAGGGAAGACAAACTCAGTGGCATTTTCCTAGCAGCCAAGAGACGTGGGGGAAAGCACCCTCCTCATAGCCTCAGGAATCCTTTGTAGGGCCCTGCTTGGCTGACAGTGTAAAGTCAGACACTCTCCAGAGAGTACAGCACAAGCATGTTTCCAGATGACATTTCATGTTCTTATCCCTCCCTCCACTTCCTTTCTCCCGCTTTTGCCTTTGGACCTGTCACAGTCCATTTGGTAGAGATGAACTGCATTGCTTCTGTTTAAGGGGACATTTGGATCTCAGAAAGTGGTTTAAGGGCCTTGAGACAGACTTACTCCTGGGACTGCTGTGCAGGCTCAGTTACCATCCTGTCACTGGAAGAGAGCCAATAGATGTCATCTTCAGCATATCTAGCAATCCGAGATCTCCCTTCACATGGATTTAGCCTCAGTAACCTGAAAAATAAAACTCCTAAGAATTATTACTTCCTTAATGGCTTTCTTATTTCACAAGGCGACAGCCAACATGAAAAGTCCACTAAGCACAGCTCAGCAGGACAAAAGATGAACCAATGGCTGCAGGTGATTGTAGAAGCTCAGATCAGACTCTGCTTTGACTGAAATAAGTTTCAGTTTCTTCAAAAGAACATGAAACCGTCAGGTATGCCTGGGTAGGCAAGTTCTGTGTCACTGAGAAATAATGAATTACCTCTGAAGCTGCTGGTGCTCTCCAGCACACCACTCAGCAGTATTAACCTTGGAACAGGGGTTACAAGCCTCATTACCCAGCAGCTTAACAGAGGCCAACCCTGATACAGCAGCACCAATTTCAGCTCTCCCTAGCTGGGATCTCACCACACATGTGGCGTACACATACCCCCAGTACAAAAAATAGGTTGAAGACAATGTCTGCCTTGCTATGATTAGCAGACAGCAAGGCTCCTAAATCTCCCTCTTCCTTGCCATCTGGGGCCTTGTCCTCCTGGGATTTTGCATTTTGACCCGTCTTGGTGTCACATCACACCTTCCCCTTACAGCCCAAAGCCTGTGCTCAAAGCTCACCTTGCAGAGAAGAGTGTTTCTTTTTGCTGGAAACAGAGCTCCTTTGCTTGCTTTATGAGATTTTTTTTTTTGATTTTTTTTTTTTAAAGCTATCATCACAGTGGAGGGCTCTTAACAATTAATAAGTTGCAAGTTAGGCGTGATTAATGAAGGGAAGGGTTGATGTCAGCCTGTGTGTGACTGAGGCTGTCAGTAGGGATTAGGGGAAACACTCGTCACATCTCCAAGTTCTTCTCTGCTTCCACTTTCTTTTAAGCAGAACATATTTTGGACAGTATTAAAGTAATTGGGCTCATTAATTTTTTATGTTTTTCATTTGTCTTCTGCAGATCATAGCTTTTTTCCCTTCTGGTCAGCACTACCATGGTAAATTAAGCTCCTGAAGTCATACTAATTCTTTGCTGGCAGTCTGCAACAGCCTTGGATCTCACAAGGCATTTCATTCATCTGGCTATCGCCAGGCTGCGTGAGCACCAGGGTGCTCTCCCTCCTGCACCCCCTTCCTCAAAGCACAGATAAGACCACAGCTATTTGAAAAGCAGGAGGTGAGATGAAAGCACTCGCTTCAGATCAGACACTGCTGCCATAATTAACTTCACCTACATTTTCAAAGGAAGAATAAAAAAAACCCCAACCCATCAAAAAAATATTTCAAACTACTCTCTCCCCCACATGCTAGTCATCTCATTCTTGATACTGATATCAAGAAAATAAAGTTGGGCCTTTTTTTCTTTTTTTTTTTTTTTTATATAGTATTACCAAGACACCCTTCAAAGCACTATCTTGAGCTCATTTTTAAAATTCCAGCATAAAAGGCAGCCAGGTCACACTCTTCTGTCTGTAGTTCCCTGTATCAGTTTGGACTACCTATACACTCAGGGTTAAAATGAAATTTCTCCCTCCCATTTCCTCCCCCTTCTTTCTCAATTGCAGAAACCATTAAGTCTTGGAATTCAGATATGTCCTTCTGGTCTTCAATAATTTCTTTCTGTTTTTCAATTACTGTCCCAATTTTTGCAAAAAGGAAGAACACTTGAAACAGTTACCTACAGGTCCAGAGTTACATCTTTTTTTTTTTCCCCTTTTTTTTTTCTTCTTAAATCTGTAAAAGAATTCACTGTTAAATTGAAAGAATCAGGATTACAAATGGATGGACAAGACTGGTGCTCAGGAGGCTGGATCTTGGAAGATACATGTTCTGTTATTCCTGAAACTCATCTCCATGCCATGCCTTGTCTCAGGTGCCCCCAGTTTAAAAAACAGTGCACATCTTCCTCACATCCCTGAAACAGATACAAAGGCAGGAAACAGGAGTGCTGAGTTGCTGGAGAAACATGACTTCAACAAAGCACTCAGAGGATTTGGTAGCTTCCTTAAGGAAGGAGACATTTGGTCTAGAATGATTTTCACATAGCTCAGGTAGCAGATACCAGACAGACAAACTCATGCTACCAAAACTGTAAAAGCACCAGCTCCACCCAGGCTCACAGCACAGGAATGTGACACGTAGCCAGCTCCCAGAGACTGATTGCTAACAAAGATCTGCCCCATCTCTCAGGTTCACAGGGTTGTTGGGGTTTTTTTCCTGTAGAAGCTCAGGTATGACTTCTGTAATCCATGTTTTAACCAGAGTCTGTAACACGTCACCTTGAAAAGTGGATATTTAAACCAGATCCATTATTTCTGAAGCAGAGCACTCTCCAAATCCATTTTTGATAATTCATTGTTCCTGCCCACTCCTCTGCTCTGTGCAGGCTGCCAAAGGAGAACGATAAATACAGCAACAGACGCATGGAGAATTTTTGCTCTTAACTTTGCACCATAGGAAAAGAGCAGCCAAATATCAACCGTGTTTCCTTAATCTGCAAGAGCTCTTAAATATTTCTTCTGCAGATGTAACAGCTGGAATGCTTAAGAAACATCCAGAGGGTTTATCTGTTTCAAACAGCCACCCATTGCACTGCACCCCCTCGAGCCAGTGCTGCTACTTTGCATGCAGTGCTGGGCGAAAAGCATTTTCTAAGGTATCTCTGTCACAAAAGAGAAGGGAAATATGCTCTTGTCAAATAAAACATCACTACATCTTCATCACTGTGCTGTAACACAACTCACATTTGTCAAGGAAGCACTAAATTGGCACTGCTGGGGTGCTCCTTTAAAAGTGAGCTGGTTTGGGTCAGGCCAAGCTGTTACTCTTTTTGTTCTTCAACAGATGAAGGCTCCTGTGCTTTTGTGCCAAGAAATGACCAAGGTTTGAACCTGAAGGAATTACAGTAGGCTGTGGTATCAAGTAAAGAGATATGAGGTTTTTTTATTTCAGGGAAATTTCTGTTATTAACCTTACGTTAGAATTACTGAAAAAAATTTACCTGTACAGCGTCTGTTGGAGTATAGAAGTCACCTCAAAATCAGTTCTCAGTGAAAAAGGCTCTTCTGCATGGTATCCAGCACCAAAGCAACTGCACCACTGAACCACTTTGTGCCCATTCCCACACAAAAGCTAAGGGCCGGATCAGCTACAAATCTGCTCCACCATTCCATCTGCAGTGGCCCTCTCAGTAAGGCTGTAAGGAATACTATTGGGATTTTGTGAAAGAGAGACTTACATTTTGGTTTCTCTGTTCACACTATCCATCACAGATAAACAGGAAAGCTAACTCCCTACAGATATCATCAATTCAGTACTTTTCCAAAGTGCTTTATGCAATATGAATACCCTCAACTTTGCTTAGGAGCTGTGAATTTCCACATGAAGTTGACTTTACTTCCATTAACAACAGCACATAATTTTGAACTATAGCTCCCCAAAAAGCAAAAAGCTGCCTAATTTTCTCAACAACAGATAATTGAGACTGAGCTATTAGGAGACTACTAGAAAAATCAGCAAGAAAAGATGCCACCCTCAGAAATCACTGCTGAAATAAACGAGCTATTTAATTTTTAAGGTGTAAAAATTAACGTCTTTAAACAAATCCAAGCACACAGAATAAAAATTATTAATCAGGGAGCTTAGCTGCGAAGGAATCTATTTCTTTTCATAAATGGCTGTCTTCTGAATCAACATTTCTCAAGCATAGCTGTTACTGGGACATGACTGAATGAGCCAGCTCTGAGACCCCAGTGTTCTCACCCTTGCAGAGAGCCCATTATGCCACTGGTGTGAATTTTGGATCCACAGCTATTTATTTTGGGGCAGTTTGACAGTGTCAAAAATAGATTACCATCTGAGAATTTCAGTGAGGGTTTGTGACTTAATGAACAAAGATAATTGTAAAACTGACATGTCTTTGTGAAGGAAGCAAGTGCAGATGAGTCATGCTATGTGAGCCTCTATATACTTAAATAAATTAAAATATTTAGACATAGTATTTGAACCTGTTCTCCTTAGTCTGTGAAAATAATTTCATAACATAAGGTGTACTTCTCAACACTAGTCCTTTGGGTGACAGGACTGTCTCTAATGAAATACCTTGATGAGAACAGTGGCTATGATCAAGTGGGTCTGGATGGTTCCCATGATAGTAGTGGTGCCTGCATGAGGCATCTGCTGGGGAAAGAGCTCCGACATGAAACTTCAGCCAGACTCCACCTCCACAGAGCATCTCAGCCTAGATCTGCCTCGTGTCTGGCACACGGATCACAGACCCGGACGAAACAGGACGCTGTGCTGGGAACATAAGTTGTGGGAAAGTGGCAGGTGGAAAGGGGGAAGGTAGAACCTACACAAAAGGCCCCTTAACTCTGCCAGTAAATTTGTATGCGGCAACCAGCAGAGCACCAATCTCTGCTGCAGACTCTGGAGCTTTACTACAAAGCAGACAACAACAAAACACGACTGTTTTGGGTGCTTCGTCTTTGACAACACAGAATGTCAAGATGAGAATGAGAAATTATGAAATTAAGCAATTTTCATTTGTATAAATATGTAGATATGTATCAGTATATTTTTATACACATGTACATGTGGGTTTCCAATATTATTTCCTTTAAAAAAAAAAAAGTTTAAAACCCACAAAGATTTAACAAAACAATGAATGCAAAATAAGTTAGAAGAAGATTCACGTAGGAGGCTATGAAGCTAAAAGAACTGTGACTTCATGAGATAGGGGACATCCTCGCTTCTGAACAGTGTTAGAACACCAACTTTATTCAGGAATACAGAATACATTTTTTTAAGATTTCCAGTTTACAAAAATTTAAGACAAGGCTGGGTTTCAACATAAAACCTCCCTTAAAGCTCTTATGCAACATCTCCATTTCAAGTTGACAAACCCCCTCAAATGGAAAAGAAAAAGGACAAATGAAGGCCACAGTCTGGGATACATTCTGGCAGAAGCCAGCACAGTATTGAAATTCTTTCTGCAGGTGCAATATATCTTTGTGTTAATAAAAAATAATTCAGACCTAGTATGAACTGCAAGAAGAGCACTTGTCTTACCATTTTAGTTCCAGGCATTATATGCAAAGTAGCTTCTGATGAGCAACAGTTAAAAACAGTACTTGCCATCTGATCACACATTAAAAATACAGCATTAAGTTCTTCCTTCATTTATACAATTTTAAATATTCATTAAAAATTAAATTCAGAATCAGTGTCCCTCTATGCTTTTCATCATTAATAGTTTTTCTTATCTACTAAAACCATTTGTCTTCCCTAAGATGTCTAAAAAGTAAAGCGCACAAGATTAACAAGCTGCAGCTTTAATTAAAATGAGAGCCATCATCTCTTTCCTCCACCCAGCTTCTAAATCTATCACAAGGGCCCTATTAGCTCTATCAAAGTGAAGTGGTGTAAATAAAACTGATTTGACTTAAAAGGAGAGGGAGAATGAATGCAGAATTATTTAAAAATCACAATGCAGTCAGCGTTGTCCTGTATGTCGCTGCAGACAAGAGCCAAGGAAACTATTCAGGGGATCTCTTTTAAAAGCAATTCTGACAGTTTTCCATTAGCACAATACCACAGAGGTAAACTGTAATTTGCCTTACATGGAAATTCAGATTATTATCAATCGGATTCACTAATGGCCTAATTTTAAAGAAACAGCACTCTGACTTTAGCAGAGGTTACAGACACTTAAAACTAAAATTTGTTTATTGTCAAATAACCCAAATCTTATTTCCAACAGGCTAGTCCACATTCCTTTGTTTGCCTCAAGTAGACATTTCTTCAAATTGTTTTGTGGAATCAAATATATTAAACACACGTGCTGAGGAGAACTACACCTTCCAGTTGTCATCCAGTACAGATGTGGAATCAGAATTTAGCTATGGAAGAAAACTTTAATCAGTTTTACTTTTTTAAGGATAGGTCTTTGAAATAACAGCCATTTGTTTAAATTAAGTATAAAGGAAAGCTCCTGGAGGACTAACCTCAAACTAAAAGGTTAAGGGCAACTGCAAACAACAGAAGGATTCATTCCCATTTTACTGGCTACTGAAACAAACAAAAAAAAAATCCTACCATATGTTGTTTCAAGAACATCTGACTTCAGCTTTAGAAGCTGCAGGATTTCCAATGAAATATTTAATTTCATCAGTGTGGTTGTTGCTACCACACTTCCCAGAGACTCCACTGAATAATGCAGTATAACCACTGTATTAACACTACCAGAAGTGACATGGTATGAACAGTTTCTGAAGAAACTGGCTAGGAAATCTGTCCTACAGATCATAAAACTGGAGTAAGAAGAAAATCCCACTTAAAAGTTTTATCATGCCTTTTTGGAACAAGATACTGAGCTTCTGTACTCCTCAAAGTTTAGTGGTCCCCATGAATATCACCAAAGAGGAAAACAAAACTTGTTTCTCTTTTTGGATCTCTAGACAATGCTATTTAACAACACCCAGAAACGCAGTTAACAGCCTCCCAAAAAGCAATCAGAAAGGCACAATCTCCTTTTGTAACTTCTGTTCTCAAATCTAGAAGATTACTATACAAACATAAATACACCCTTAGCTGGAAGGGAAAATGTTACACCATTTAGAATGCTTTTCCTTTTTTTTTTTTGAGTGTGTAAAGTCCACCAAATGGATTACTTTAATGCAAAAGTTACGTGAATATATACAACCTGAAGGAGTATAATATTTTTTTTTCTTTTTTTCTTTTTTTAATATATATATAGAATCATATCATTCAGGTTGGAAAAGACCCTTGGGATCATCAAGCCCAACCATTAGCCCTACTCTACAAAGTTCACCCCTAAACCATGTCCTTCAAAACCACCCACACAGGGAAGAACTTTTTCCCAGTGAGGGTGACAGAGCTCTGGAACGGGCTCCCCAGGGGGGTTGTGGAGTCTCCTTCTCTGAAGACATTCAAGACCCACCTGGATCTGTTCCTGGGTGACTTGGTCTAGGTGACCCTGCTCTGGCAGAGGGGTTGGACTGGATGATCTTCTAGGTCCCTTCCAACCCCTCACATTCTGTGATTCTGTAATGAAATTACTGCAACCTTTTCAGCAGTATGAGTTAAGGTCCAATATAATGTTTTGAAAATCTGCAATAGAAAAACATTCAGGCTAATTTTGATACAGGATTATGTAGCTCTCAGAGACAGAGCAGAACCTTACCAAAAGGCAAGAGGTACAGCTGGGCCTGCTGCACATTAGAGACACACCTACACTAACCTTTGTTATTAATTCACCTCTGTACCTGAGTTTAACCTACAGTAAAATAAAAACCTGTCTGCTATGTGACAATGACAACAGTCTGCCTATCAAGTCAGACAGAGTCATTAATTAGCCAAGTCCTGCTTTGTGAAGGACAGCATAATGCCAGCTGGGATGAAATATGACTCAATCTTGTACATTGCTTTACAAGGATCTAGGAGCATCTTCACGAATGTATGTCAAGACAGGCTGCCTAAGCCTGTAATGAAAGGCTGCCACTAATCTGCTTCCCAAGTCAGCCAAGCCCATCAGCATTGGAAATCTCCAGTGTTCCCTACCATGTCATCTCAGTATTGGATTGACCTGTGCTTGTAAATCCATCTGGCCCGTGTACCATGGCAGTAGATTCCAGAGCTGGGGAAAAAAAAAAAAAAAAATAAATACTGCCAATGTAAAAAAATCAGGTGTATATGTGAGAACAGAGACTGAACTTGAGTCATTCCCCTAGTTACACTGAAGCTCAAAAATTGTTCTGTTCTGAGCATATAACCTTTGGATGGAAGAAGTTACCTTAGAAATACAGAGTGGAAGAAAGCAGAAGGTGTGGGCAGTTGGTTTCCTTCATTTCCATTATATAGCAAACTCCTTTTAATGACACTGTTCATTATATAAAAGAAGGAGTGGGAAATGAATCTGACAGACAAATATAAATAATTTTTCAAGGCAAATTTCCCTCTGGACCAGAGGAAGACAGCACTCTGTTTTCTGTATGAGCACAAGCACAGTACTGCAGTGGCATTTAAATTCACAGCTTACCTTCCCTCTTTGCCACTCTGAATAATACCTTTATCTGCAAGATGCTTTCACATGGGTGATTCAACACTGCACTGAAACACACTTCACAGGACACTGTTCCAGAAGACCATTCCAAGAGTTAGAATAAAACAGACAAAAACATTTCTGGTTTTCTGCAGAAGCTAGAATCTCAACCATATGAAGATGAATAATGGCAAACTCCATAAAAACCAACGAGAACATCCTAAGTGAAACCTGGATGTTTTAGAGTTCTAATGGTGCAGCAGAACTAAACCTATGTAATACACTACTGACAAACATACACACAGGATTAACCATGTGAATCCATGAATGTAAGTATACACACTGTAGACAGGCTGACCATCTCAACACCTTTCACTGCATGACTTGCTTTTTGTTATTTTACAAATATAAGAAACTAGCCACTCTCACTAAATCTTTCTGTGATGTTTGCCTCAGGCTGGTTGGCATTCAAGATTTAGCTGAAAGAGTTTGGAGGTTTAATTTTGTTGGGATTTTGTTTGATTGGTTAGGGTGTTGTTTTGTTTTTTAAGAAGAAACACAGAGTAATGTTGTTTTGCCATGCTTGAAAATAAATCTTGGGCTAGTCTGTTGAGAATTTCAGTGCCCCTGTACTCAGCCTTGAAGTCCAACAGATAAGCCAACCTTCGTGATGCTCCTGAGAAAGCCCATCCAAATTTGGCCTAGCCATTAACATCCAGGAAATAAAATCCCTCACACTTGATTACTCAAGAGATTGTTGCATCCTTACAAGCTTAAACTTTGGAAATTACATTCACAGTGAGAATGTTCTGGGCCATGAAGAGAAGGGTCAAGTAGAACATCTTCTACAATTTGATCACTGTCACTGGGCTAGCACTGGGCACGAGACATCCAAGTAGAAAGATGGCCTCTCCCGAGCCTCAGTGATCACCAGTTGGCACCAGGCAGTAAGAAGAAACAGTTCATGTGTCCACAGGAGTCCTTCTGGCATAGTTTTTGTGTTCAACATCTCTCTATATACATGCACATATATACATTTATATACAGGAAACAGTCCAAGAAATACATTGCATATGTTCTTTGACACAGCACTTATGTTTCTCTTCCTAGCCTGAACCAGAACTTGCTTGAAGAAATATTGTGGAGAACTGATGTGACTCTGGGTTTGTCTCTCACAACTCTGTCTTTAATGAGCCCAAAATGATGAATTCAAATAATAATTTAGTGTGGATTCAAATCAAGTCATCATTCAGGCACATATCCACCTGCACCTATTAGCCACAGCAGGATAACCCATACAGACTTGAGTAAATGCCTTCCTGCCCATCCCAAATCCTGGAGCAGTTACTCTTCTCTTTCATCAATGTGGTTGACCAGAGAGTCACTTTGATCTGCTGTCCTCTCAAGAAGAGTTCTGTGGTTATCCATGCTGTCATGGACGTCACTCATCCAACTGCCAGCTGTGCCCAGAGGGCTTACTGCCGTGGGAGTGTCTGTGCTCATCAAGCTTCCCGTCCGAGATCGGTAAGGAGGAAGGTCTGGTTGATTAGGAGATTCGGATTCAGAACAATAAGGTGGTGGAGGAAGGTCAAACCAAGGTGGTCTGCTGTAAGATACACAACATGGTAAGAGAAACAGTGGTATGGAAGAAAGTACATAGTTTCCCAACTGTGAAAAAAACCCAATCAGTATTTCCTACATTTTCCATCCCAAACAGAGCTGCCTACGTTATTTTGGACATTCCAAAGCACCCACACCACTACTTGGCATTAAGGTTTCTGGTCAAGACACCACCTACTCTCTCTTAGAGAGAATAGGTCTGGTCTCAGGACACCACTACTATGCTCTTGTGAGAGTCTGTGTAGAGTACTCTGTTCAGCTCTGGGACCACCAGCATAAGAAAGACATGAACCTGCCTGAGTAGGTCCAGAGGAAGGCCACAAAGATGATCAAGGGCTGGAGCACCTTATCTGTGAGGACAGGCTGAAGAGAGTTGGAGTTGTTCAGCCTGGAGAAGAAAGGGCTCTGGGAAGACCTTATAAGCAGTCTTATACTTAGAGGGCTTAGAGAAAAGCCAGAGAGGGACTCTCTATCAGGAAGTGTAGTGATAGGACAATAGGTAACATTTTCAAACCAAAAAAGGGTAGATTTAGATTACATATTAGGAAGAGATACTTCACTTTGAGGGTGGTGAGACACTGGAACAGGTGGCCCAGAGAAGTTGGGAATAACCCCTCCTTGGAAGTGTTCAAGACCAGGTTGGATGGGGCTCCGAGCAACCTGGTTTAGTGGGAGGTGTCCCTGCCCATGGCAAGGGACAGATTAGAATATGTCCCTTGACATATGGGAATAGGGAAGACGATGTGTGAACAGCTAACATGGACCAATGGGAGTGTGTGTTTTGGATATTTAGGCTATATAAGACGTGGCAGGAAATTATTAAAGTTGCTGATGCTTGTTACCACCTGAAGTGTCAGTTGTGAGTTCACCGTCCACCACTCTATGATTCTATAAGCTAATTACATCTTGCTTAACACTCTACATTCTGATTTTCATGGGTATGCACTTGCAACAAATTTTGGCTTACCCTCAAAGATTGCTGCAAGAGGTAGAACATGTTCCTGTAAAATATTTTAAGCACTTTTTCATGCTGTGTAAATGAAATAAGGTAATGGATTTACACCTATAGATAATTATGTGAACACAAGAATGCTCTGAGGAAATGTCTGTCACTTCATGGAGGTTAACAGCTTATAGTCTACAAATAGATAACAGACTGAATTCTCCACATGACAAATCACTGTTGCTGTCATGATATCACATGCAGAGCAACTGCTAAGTAGGCATAGATGAGCACTGAATTCAGGAAAAATGTTTTTCAGTTCTGAGAGTAAACAAGTAAAAGGAGTGAAGGTTTAGCAGATCGATAACAGGTCCTGGGAGCAATTAGCTCTGAAATTGCTGATGGTTTGCATCAGCCCAGGTGAGAAGTGACTACAGTCTGGACAGCTGCTCATTTAGTTGTCCTTGCTAATGAAAACGTATCATTATTATGAATGTCAACATTAAGACAAGAGAGCTGCTGCCAAATGCAGCAGAAAATAGGAATGTAAGTGACTACTATCACTCTTGGATCCTAGAGTTCATACTAAAAGATACAGGCAAAGTGACAGTGAACTATATGGATCACTAAAGTTCATACCATGCCCTTTTTTGTAAAGGGGATGTCAGTCTAGCAGTTTTGTTTGGAAAGACTTTACAGGCAGAGGTTAAAACGAAGATTAATTATCTACAGATAAATCCAGTATCATAACTACAATAAACATCATAATCCAAACCACACCCACCCATAAAACTTCAAAGTACTTTCAGCTATTTTAAAAGAGAACAGAGTTTTCCACTTCAGAGTCACATTCTTTTCTTCTGTAGTGCAGAGGGACTATACCATTTTTTAATGCAAGAACTGAAGATCTCTGAACTTTATGTATTTATGACATATGGTTGGGTTTGGGTTTTTTTTGTTTGTTTTGTCTTGTTTTTTAATAGCATGGCCTACAAACTGGCTGTTTGGTTTGGGGTTTTTTTTGGCAAAACTCCAAATTCAGTTTTCATGTTTTAAATCCAGACTGGAACAGGATGTCACTACTAGATGAGTGATAAAATTCTTTGCACTCTTCTGCCATCCTCAAAGTCTCTATGACCAACAACACAGGCAAAGAGAGGATGATTTAAATTTGCCTTAAATTCCTTTAATATCAGTAACAGTAAGGGGACCTGAGGACCATGAATTTTTTCATATGCAGAAGGATATTTAAAAATCTAAAATTTGCCCAGATATTTCTGTATGCATGTAACAATTTCAACACTGTACATCTATCAAAAGTAGTTAGAAGGATAAATGTGGAGCAGAAACAAGAGGTCAACAGAGCTACAACCAGTAGCGTGAAACTTTGGTGAGCAACAAATGAGCTCTTGTACATACCTTTGGTCGAGTACAGCCTCTGAATAGGATGGTGGAGAGTCCAGGTCCACTGGCCTGTGGTAGGCCTGGTTGGGCATGTACTGGATGCCATTGTTGACATTGTAGGTGACACTGCAGTGGTGGGGGTGATCGAGGACCACCAGCCGGGACAGCAGGACAGGGTGCTGCAGTCGGTGCACTGGCAGGCTCATGAGATTGTTGCGTTTCCGTTGGTGGTGCAGGATCAAAGCAAGAAAGGCCACCACGAGTACAAAAATGACAGAGCTACCAATGATAGCATAGGTAATACTAGGGTAGTAAAGCAGCTGATTTTCTGAGGTCACATAATCTTGGCCACTGCCTGCCTCTGCAAGACAAAAGGAAAAGGAATCCCGAGATCTGTTTCAGTATCAAACCGCTCTTCATTTATGTTGCCTTTTCTGCTATGCACTGAGACAACAGCAAGTTTTCCTTTCTTCTTTGGGTTGTGGAAAATTAGATTATTAAAGGTATATACAGACAAATCAGAGATTGGCTATCACCCAGTCCCTTCTCACCTGCAGAGATGAAGTGCAGCAAAAAAACTACTAGGAAAAGAAGCTGACAAAGAGAAAATACATACCCCAGTAGGAAACACGTACACTAGCATGGGAGTGTCTCCCCCATCCCTACCTATCAGTCATAACTTTTTGTTTTTAGAGGCAAGACACCCAGTTCCAAAGCGTAAACACAGTGCCTCAGTCGTACCCAGCAAAACACACAAGAATAGGGAGGGAAAAGGCTGGATCTTACTTTTAAGAAGTGTAGCTAAGGTTTACATGGGGCTTATAAAAGAAGACAGCAACTACCACTGTGCTCTACAGATCTAACAGCTAAAGTAAGCATGGGAGGAAATACAGATAGCTGCTCAGTAAAGAGAGGTTATTTGGACGTTTGCAATTAGATGACCTTTTGCTGGAAAAAAATCCCAAGCAGAAAGGGCACTGGAACAGCAAAAACCAGAGATGTAAGCCTGGTAAATGTGATACCAGTAGGAGATGTGAAAGCCTAAAAGCAAAGAGGGTGAAAACAAAACAAAACAAAACCCCCAAACCAACAAAAAACAAACACACAAAACCCCTCTGTTGGGACAGAACAAGATAAGAAAAAGAAAAACATAAGCTAGGTTGAGACCATGAAAGATCATACAAGCAAGCTTCAATGTGAGATGGAAATGGTGAAGGGAATGGTTGTAAATGGTACCCAAGTGGTAGGGAGCAGGAGCAGAAACATAACTCTAAACAGAAGTATTAGAGAGATGGCAAGAAGAGATGCTTCAGGTGGCTTATATCTTTTATTTGCAGGAGGCACTGAGGAAGCAGCAAAGTTACCAAGAATTGAAAGAGAAGTTACAGTTTTATTTGTTCAGGGTCATAATACAGAAGAAATAATTCCCACCCAGGCTCTGCCCAGAAAGCCAAAAAGGAAATGGAATAATGACTTTGGATGACATCTGAAAGGATCTTAAACTGCATGCAAATCTTATGAGAAAAAAAGCAATAAAAGGCAACAAAATGGAGAGGAAAGAGGTTCAGAGAAGTGAAATGACATAAACACACTGATGGTTCAACTCTGCTGCACTTCAGGCCAGTGCCAGCACCACAGAACCATGTTCCATTTTGACCCCCGATTTGCAAGGTCCTACAGCCTTTGGGTTCTGTTTTCTTTGTTGGGGGAGAATTTCTATTTCTGTGCAGGCTGTAACTCCTTATAGTCTCAAAAATAAAAGTACTATTCTTACACAAGACATTAATCTACCTCAAGAAAAATGAGAGGCTGAGTAGAAAAACAAAACCAGCCCAAACCCTTGACCTCCAAAATCCACCCAATTACAAATTCTTCATTTCCTACTGCAGAAGACAGGGACAGCAAATCTAACAGACAATTTTTCTTTCTTTTGCTTATCAACAAAAAATGCTTTTTGGTCACTCAGAATTACAACTGAGCCATTTATAAATTTCTCTAGCAACAATATAATGAAATAGATACCAACTGTGTCTGGCATAACAGAAGAGATTTTCTCAAGCACCCACTGTTCTGTATCAAGATGCTTTGGGTATTTCTTTCAGTATTTGATTTTGGTAGTTCACTTCCATGGTTAAATACCAAACCACATTTTCAGCATCACTGAAAAGAACATGCATTAGTGAGGTAAGATAATACAATATTAAATGGCTAATCCCTTAAACATATAAATTTTAAATCATAAATACTTTAGTAAGAAGGGATGAGATGTGAAAGAAAGGCTGAGAAGGGAAAGAACATAGAGAATGTGATTATTGGTGCTGCTACTGACTACAAAAACTACCACTCTTAAATAGATGTGTTTTAGTGCAGAAGCCACTACAACCACATAGCAGAGCTTTTCAGGTCAGCTGCAAGCCACACTGTTTTCTTGATCCCCAGTGTCACAGCTCAGCAAGCATCCTTACTAAATCTATTTCCCCAGCTGTGCAGGAATCAAGCAGAAATCCTTGTTACCAGTCAACATTAGGTCTCTGTCTCACTCAAAGTTAACAGTCTGCATGAAGAATATAAATCAAAGCAAACAGGAGCAAAATAATTTACATGCATTAGTAATTTTAATTGCAGCTCATCACATATTGCTGTGACTTCTTCAACACACTCCCTAAATTCACCAGCTGAGAAAAGGAATTCATGGCACATATCATGGACAGGGTCCAGCCTAGGGTGTACAGTGACAAGCAGATCATTTTTATGCAAGCAAGTTTATTTGCAAGGAATGATCCATGGATGAATACTTCAATTCTTCAGTGCAAGGAAGCTAAGTATATTGTGACATCCCAGTAAAATACCACAAGACTTTAATTCAACTTGTCTCACTGATCACAGTACACTGGTGTAAAACTGAGAACCTCTGCAGACTTGATGAGACCTAATTAGCTACCATGGGATCATTCTGCAGCAGCACAACCCCTTCTCTTTATAATCTCCAGCTAATTAAAACAGAAGAAACATGAGAGAGGTGAATTATATGTCAGCTTTTTATTGAAACTTCTAAGGTTATCCATCTGTTTAAGATAGCACCTTCTAAGACTTGAATGAAAAGCCTCCATAAATCTGAAAAGATTAACCAGATTGCTGCAGAAAAAAAAAAAAATCATCAAAAGTCAGCTAGGGTCTGATGACCATCTTAAGGACAGTCTGGAAAACAAACAAACAAACCCTCTATCTATCTATCTATCTATCTATCTATCTATCTATCTATCTATCTATCTATCTATCTATCTATCTATCTATCTATCTCATTTTATGATCCTCTTCATACAACAACCATCCACATACTTGCAGAGATTTGGGGTAAATTTGCAGTTTACATGCTGTTTTGGAGCTTTGGGATTACTGTGGCTAATAAAACATCATTTGTTTATCAGTAACTCCCTACTCCTCTTCTGTTTTTGACATCTGTTACTTGTATTCCCATTTAGTCCACCGTAACTCTGAGAACAGGAGTAATCTAAGGGCATGTCTACACTGGGAACTACAGAGAAGTGCAGCGAGATCTTAGAACCAGAAGCAGAGCTGGGAAGGTGCTGTTTTGAATAGTGCTATATTTGAACCAGCCAACACTGCAACATTGCTGTGGGGATCTGAATCAGCATCTCCATCAGTTCAGCCAGTTCTAGTTGGTGTGTCTGTAATATGGGGCTGTGCTGAGGAGTACAAGATTATGTGAAGAAAAAAGAATCTGGTGCTTGTTCTTGTGCCCTGGACAGTGCTGAGTACTTGGCATGGAGATACACTCTCTCCATGCAAAAAATAGAGCTCCCTACACATGCATGGTGTTTATACCTTTATAGGAACAGACACAGAGCAGTCCAGCGCTGCCTAGAAAGATTTAACTACTACCAAAACAAAGTTTTCTTCCACCCACTAGGTGGGTTTTCTGGGCCAGGACGACACAATCTTAAGGGGTATTAGCAAAACATTCTCAGAAATTAAATCTAATTGTCCTTTGCTTCTGCTGTAGTGAAACAAGGAAGACTAACCTTTTATTATCCAGGCAGGCGCATTCTGTCTGCTCTACTATTAAATGTAAATTCACAAAAAAGGGTGTGCTAATTTAGCTTAAATTCATAGAATATTTACTCTTTCCTGCTCTTCCCCCATTAAGAAAAGCTTTGATTTCTAATCATGACACATATAAACAGTTTATCAATGCCACTCGTGCCCATTAAACCTTATTATCTGGGAAATGCTGAATTTTCAGATTCGAGATTTTTAGCTTTTTAGCTTTGTGAATAATTTAGGAAACGACTGATAAAGGAAACATAAGGAGTTGTGCTCAGAGGGCTATCTTATTGACTGTGAACAAATTTACTGTTTCATAGTTTTTAGAAAGATCTGAGAGTAATTGCATTAAATCTGCCAGACACAGGGATGAGGGACTATTATTTTATCTCTCACAATTCTCTGCTCAAGACTGGCTTTTCACAGTTCATCAAAGAAAAAGCTTTTGAAACACATAATCTGAGAAGACATCTGTAGCCTTAATGAGCACGAGTCATGGTCCATCTCCAACAAAGATGCTACTGTAACAACACATTTAAATTCCAACTGTTTAAGGAGCAGAGCTGGAGCTTGGAAGGTTAAAGATGACAAAAAGCAAATACAGGAAGGCAGAGCCTCTGCACGTTATTTACTTTTTGTGCTAGGCATTCCTAGATCATCCAGCTAAGTCTCCATCCATTCTCCAAGCTCTAGCACTACACTTTGACTTCATGGAGTTTCATGCTCAGCTGGTATTTATTCCCCTCCCCAAGCAGCAACCTATCTCCCTCAGGCACCCAAGATGAGGATTTGTTTTCAACTGCATTCAAAGGGTGTTCTGCCCTGCTTTGGCTTTCTCTGTGTCAGGGACATAAGCAAGATTTGTTAGTAGTGGTGTTACACACACTCAACTGGCCTTTTCTATGGTAACTAGCCAAAGTAATATAATGACTACACCTTTGCTTACCAGGCACTTGGTAAACGGGCAATACTTCTGGGAAAGCATACATCTCATACGTGTACAACAGCAGTGGCTTCACATCCAGACAACACTGATCTGCACAGATGTCCTGGCTTGAAATGGCACCAGGTTATTCTGTGTTTCACCCTGTGCTAGTCACAAGTGTCTCTAATACTCAGAACCGCAGCAGGTAGCACAGCCCTTGAACTAAGAAATCAGAAGGTGGCTCTTATTCTCAGATCTCAGTGTTGCCCATCTGGTCAAAGCCCCAGCCAACCTGATCTTGAACACATCCACAGAGAGGGCATCCCCAACTTCCCTAAGCAACCTGTTCCAGTGTCTCACCACCCTCACAGTGAAGAATTACTTTCTAATTTCTAATCTAAACCTACCCTCTTCCAGTGTGAAGCCATCACCTCTTATCCTATCACTACAAGCCCTTTTAAAAGTCCCTCCCCAGCTTTCTTGAAGGCCCCCCTCAGATATTGGAAGGATGCAAAAAGGTCTCTCCATCACCTTCTGTTTTCCAGGCTGAACTCCAAGTCTCTCAGCCTGTCCTCATAGAAGTGTTCCAGCCAACTCATCATCTTTGTGGCCCTCCTCTAGACCCACTCCAACAGGTTCATGTGCTGGGGCCTCCAGAGCTCAATGCAATACTTCAGGTGGGGTCTCACCAGAGCAGAATAAAGGGCAAAATCATCTCCTTTGACCTGCTGGCCACACTTCTCTTGATGCAGCCCAGGATACAGTTGGGACTTTGAGCTACACTCACACACTGTTGGCTCACGTTGAGCTTTGCATCAGTCAGCACTCCTAAGTCCTTCTCAAGACTGATCTCAGTCCATAGTCTGTCTAGCCCGCATTTGTGCTTGCTATTGCCTCATCCCAGGTGAAAGATCTTGCGCTTGGTCTTGCTGAACTTTATGAGATTGGCATGGGTCCACTTCTCCAGCCTGGCATCCCTTCCCTCCAATGAGGGTCAACAGGACCTAACCTATGACTGGGAGACATACACACTTACAAGGCTATACAAGCAGTCAGCAAGACACAGATAAATCTCAAGATACAATTAATCGGCAGAATTAGCAGCATCCTCAACACATCTCATTCAGTGCATCAGAATGCGTGTGCTCCCTGTGTTTTCCTCTCCAGATAAACCCCTCATCCTGACCATGTGTTACAAGAGCTGTGTTTTCAAGACTTCTGCAGCTGCTGAAAGAGCAGCTGAGTCATCAGGCTGAAGATCAAGAGCCTCACCTCACGCATGCCCTCTGTTTTATCTTCTGCAGGGTAGGATAATTACTCCAAGTACTTCACTTTTAAATGTGTAAAAAAAAAAAAAAGGAGCAGCAAACAGAGCAAGTAAGTAGAAAACTAAGAAATACTTGTCAGTAACCATGGCAATTAAGCTTCTAAAATTAACTTGGCAGCAATGTAAAAACTTGTAAAGCTAAAATCTGCCATCAAGCATGGAAACAAAAGGTTCAGGCTTGGCAGCTGGATGGAAGCCAAGAAGGAAAATGAAGTGTTACTCAAAGGCAATTTAGGATCACTCCAACATTTACCTAAGCAGCACTTCCTGGACATGTGACAGCCCAAAAGGCTAGCAGTGTCAGTTCATTAATTCACAGCCAGTATAGAAACTATGCCCAAGAGCAGGGTCAGAACTTAAAAAGCATGAACTTTCTCCTTATAAACTCTGCTTCTCTAAATGGAGGAGTTCTGTTACTCCTGTTTGTCATCTCTTTCTCCTTTGGTAATGGAGGGTCACCATCAAGGAGAAGTTAGTTACTACACCCTTCTCATAATATTTTATGAGATGAAGACATTAGCAAAAGCTTGATACACTGAAAGCTCTAGGCATTTCCACGATTACTGTCCTCCTCTCAGTCACTAAATTAAACCTGTTCTGCAGAATTAAAATCTCAAGCAGCAGCACCACAAAAAAAGGCTCTTGGGTGGCCTAAGTTTAGAAGATAGAGCAAGCACATTCTTCGAAGAAAGAAAAATTGTATTGTCTTCATACCATGAAAAGGCACTTGGTGCTCTTGCCAAGACCTAAGAGAACTAGCAGCATCCCAGGTTCTTGCCTTGGTTCAAGTGCTGTGCCTAAGTTAGAGATAACGGCCTCTGATCTTGTACCACAGCCTGTTCCTTCCCCAGAATACTCCAAAAGATATACTAATCTCATCTTGTTGAAGTCATAAAGAGTATTCCCCAGCTGCAGGAAGAGTCCAGATTTTGGGGCTCTGGTTCCTGTGCAATCTGTCATGTACAAATAATGAGTAGTACTGTATTGTCTTGAAAGTTAAAAGATTGTTTTAATGGAAAAGTTAACGGAACTGTGAGAATCAATCATCAAGACCCAGCCAGACTCACAGTTAGTCTCCAACATTAGCTTTATCTTCACTTCAACTAATGACACCTTTTCTATGGAACAGCCCTGACAACTCTGGAAATTTCTGTGAAAGTGCATCTTCCCATCTTTGGCGAAGTAAAGTAAGATTAAGGGGGAAGCTTCTATTCCCCTTCTATTCTGTCCTGGTAAGGCCACATCTGGAGTATCATGTCCAGCTCTGGGCTCCCCAGCTTGAGAGAGGCAAATACTAGAAAGAGTCCAGCAGAAGCTATAAGGATGATTAACATCTCTCTTATGAGGAAAAGCTGAGAAGGGCTGTTTTGCATGGAGAAGACAGAAGGGATCTGATAAATGTCTATAAATGTCTGTAGGGGAGGTGTTCAGGAAGATGGGACCAGACTCTTTTCAGTGGCTCCCAGTGACAGGATGAAGGGCAACAGGTACAAACTGGAACACAGGGAGTTCCATCTGAGCATGAGGAAAAATGTCCTTTACTGTGAGGGTGATGGAGCCTGGAACAGGCTGCCCAGATAGGTTGTGGAGTCTCCTTGAGCGAGGTTCTAAACCCACCTGGACACGTTTCTGTGTTGCCTGTCCTGGGTGAACCTGCTTTGATAAGGGGGTTGGACTTCATCTCCAAAGGTCCCTTCCAACTCCCACCATTCTGTGATTCTGTGATAACAGAGCTCTGAGGTGGGTAAGAGTCTGGATGTTGTACCAGCTCCCTGCCAGCAGTGAAGCATGCTCTACCTTGGTAGATTATAATCTAAGGTTTTAAGCAGTTTCAGGACACAAGTATGAAGGAAAACAGATTTGTCAAAGGTAATGGGTGGCTTTGCTTTTCCTATTCCAGTCTGACCCTGAGAGTATATAATCCAAGTTTCCATGACATGCTCCACTTCCACTAACATTTCTTATAATCATTTTTGTATCTAGGAGAAAAAATACCCAACTCAAAACAAAAAGTAAACTAATTAAAATGAAAAACAGTGGATGAAATGCTTGTGGTTTTATAATCTATCAAGCCTGAAATGAAATTACACCACATTGCAAACTGTTACCAATTTATCTTGAATGATCTACATGCCTGCAAAAGTGTGTGTTATTACAATAGAATGTCTGGAAAAAGCTGAAGGTGGTATGCTGTAGAGGACAGACAGATGAATTGCATTTTTACAACATTTATTTAGGGGGTTGGTGAGAAATAAAACCAACATGTACTATTCAGTTAGAATGTGTGCATTAACTTTTTCCTAGATGCCACATTACAGAATCACAGAATGTTAGGGGTTGGAAGGGACCTAGAAGATCATCTAGTCCAACCCCCCTGCCCGAGCAGGATCA
>JAOEGS010013819.1:0-19666 GCA_025447755.1 Corythornis vintsioides | reverse complement strand
TTCCTGTACCTTTTGCCTAATCCAGACATTGCAAAAGATGCAAGACAGGGATTATCTGCCTTTCTGGTAGGGTAAACCTAGGTGCATTTTTTTTTTTCAAGGGGAAGGAGTCTGCTTTACTCTTTGAGCTCTTTTGAATATGTTTCTTGGGTTTTCCTGCCATTACCCATTATAGCAGCTGGGTGACATGTTTTAATACAGAAGGACTGTCTCCATCAGTACAAGGAGGGCATTGCATCCACCTCAGAAGAGTGAGTGTGCACTTGGCTCTCACAACTTCCCTATGACAGCTCTGGCTAGAAGGTTGTACCAAGAACTGCTTCTTGCAAGGATCAGCTGCTAAAGCTGAGCAGTTCTGCAGGCTGGATGAAGCCTCCACAAGAGGTCCTTCCAAGTCCCAAAGAAATCCCTTGAGCAGGTGTTATGGGAGGTGCATTAATCAACCACAGGACTATGATGAGTCACCAGTGTGATACAGACATGAAAAAAAAAGGTAAATATAGTTGGCTATGTCAGGCCAGGAATTTGCAGTAGGCTTTGGTTTTTCACATAAAGGCAGAGGTTGAGCCCTCCCCTGCAATCCCATGGCTAAACTTGGTCACTCATGTTCATAGAAGTTTAAGTCAGATAGAAGCAAGTGAAAGTTTGTAACTTTTTTTTTTTTTTTTGGACAGAGAATGTTCTAAAAGGTCTGTGGGGGGTGAGTTTTCTGGGCAGGAAGTACTGGCCCCACCACTGCCTTCCACCATCCTGAACTTCCTCCTCAAAGTCACCAGTAACCATCCCAGCCACCTGCATATAGATTTCCAATGTCTTCTTGTCTTTGAAGCTTACATGGAGCTCCCTGTCTGACCTGGTCTGACCTCCCAAACAAGCTGATCTTGCCATAGACCCCCTGCCCTAGTCCAAGAGCTGACCCTTTTGTCCCTCCCAGAGGATACAAGGAAGTTGCCCCTGTGTTTACCTCCTCCATGACCTGTTGGAGGGTGAAAATTCAGCTCTTTTTTGATCTCTTACAACATCACTTGTTTTTTAGAGCAGGAAACTCCATTAGTTTCCTTTCCTGCCCTGGCTTATGCTTGCAGGTTTTTTGCCAGAGGCTGCTGGCTGCATGCAGGGTATGTGCATAATGAAAGTATGCAGGGTACAGATCTGCATCTCCCAGCGTGGCAAAATCCCAACTGCAGCATCCCAGAGAGCCTGAAGCTCTAAACAGAGGGAAAAGGCTGAAATCCATTTGTAAAAGCAGCAGGGGAAAAGCCCAAGAGGAGTGGCAAGAGATGGCAGAGTATTGACCCCATAGAGCAAAGCCACAGCTCAGGAAATACCAGCTCAGGTGGGGTCTGAAGGATGCCACTGGACTTGCTGACACAGGCCCAAACAACACACCACACATTTCCAGAGACTAGAAGGGAAAACAATCCAAAAAGCAGCAAGTACCTTGTTAAAGTTTATCAGTCAGTCAGTGACAGCATCAGAAGTATGAAGCAGATATTGTTGAGCCCAAGCCATTAGAGCATTCTACCTACCTAGGGAGAGTTCCTCTCTATTTGTTGTCCAGGACACAAATGGTTTGGTATTTCTGCAGAAACATTCAGAGCTTCTGGCCAAACGTAAGAGGCTTCATGTTCCAGTAGAGTAATGGGAGCAGAAGTACACCTCCCAGGTGAGGGTTTTTCCTAAAGCCAGTCACACACAGGCCCAAACTGGGAGCTTTTTGCCTTTTGTGTAAATACATTATGTAAAATAAGAGCTTTAAAAAAATAGCCACAAATGCCCTATTTTGCCTGAAGCCGGTGTTCTATTGTCTTGATTGACCTCTCATCTGAAGCATGGACTGAAGCCAGGAAAAGGCTGAAGTGTGTGTGGCACGAAGAGATGGGAATGAGAGCTGGCAAGTGCCATTGTTCTCCTCTTTGCCTCACAGTGAAGAGCATTCAGTTCTGTTTTCAGTTGTCAGAAGAGATTAGACAGCTAAATTCTGGTATCAATAAGTGATCCTTCTGATCACTTAGGTGCAGAAAATGCATTTCACAGAAGAAACTGGCAGATGCATGATTAAGCCATTTGTGTATAACCACAGCAGTATAGCACATCTTTACAGAAAGTCAGCTTTTGTAAAAAGCACTTGAACAATACAAAAATAATTAAATTAACAAGAGTCCTGAGGATAAAGGACTAATTTTCCCAGCAGGCTGCCAGCAGGGATGAAGGCTGGGGTATCAACACATAAGAGGAGCAACACTCAGACCTGTCCCCAGTAAGCCCCTCTCCAGCAGAACAGCAACAAACATAAATGATCCTCAAAGATAAATGAAAACTAAAATGTGAGTGATGGGAGAAAAACAATCAGAAAAACAATACTGCAAAAGGAGGAGAAAAGGAATGAGCTATTCTTTTAAATTCTTACCATTGCAGGACACTTCTGTCAGCTTTTGGCAGAACAAAACAACATTGCAAAGAAAGTCAGAAAAGTGCTGCTTTTCAAAACATTTTACAGTCAGCTCTGAAATCATATGTGTACACAGCCTCCAGAGGCTTCAGCAGAGGGATATGAAAATGTCCACTGTGTTTTTGAACCAGAGACAAGAGGAATATATTTTTTTCCATTTAAAAATAAAGGATGATGAAGTAGATATCCCAGCAGCACTGTGCTCCCAGGTGTGTTGCCCCAAGGCAGACTGGTGTCCCTGTGACCAGGAGCAGTAGCCACCAGCCCCCCTCCTCCCACCTGCCATCCTCTTTGCCCAGAAGGAGGAAGCCAGCACGAGCAGGACTTGGTAAAAACATCACAGAGACTTGTTTCTGCAAACAGTAAGGTATAGGCTAGCACAGCTCTGTGTTTTACGTACATTTTATTGTGTTTTGGAGAAAATTGTATACAGTCAATCAGGTTACTCCAGCAGCAGATCGTATGTTTAGTATGTGCAGTCTGGTCTTTTTCTTTCCAGCTACTCAGCATAATTCTTAGCAGGATTTTATGCTCTGAAGTGTAGCTAAAACTATCAGCATCTGTGGGAATGTCTCCTCCTATTGGGGTTAATGACATCTTTGGGAAAATTCCTAATTATATTATGAAATAAAGAGGAGACATCCTGTGTTTTTGTGAAAATTCAATAATATCTCTATCACTTCCTAATATGAGTATCTGAAAATGTTCTCCATAGACAAAATGTACTGCCAGCACTTAAGAACATTTTCTTCAACACAGCTTTTTATTTGTTGTAATTTTTGTCATATATCACCATCTCAAGTCCTTTTATGAATAACAATTAAGTGGGTTTGAGTGGACAAATTTTTATTCTGAATAAAGCTCTGGATTTGAGAGAAAAGAAAAAATTTGGAATGGACCTGGAATTGCTTTCACAAAATACATTTAAAAAACCCACCTTGATGGCTGAAAATTATTTATCTGACAGTGATTAGAGTATTGCTTAAGGAATGAACACAGACATTGATGTTCTTGTGAGTGCTAGATAAAGATACTTCCATCTCCACATACTTAATACCACCTGTGTGCCATGGCACATTTCTCCCAGCTTTGTGCTGGCACAATTATGCTCTTGTTGCATTATGGCTCGAGGACCTAAATTGGATTTGGGACAAAAAATAATGGGCTGAGTTATTTTCCTGGCAAAGGAAACCTCTATTGCAATTTAAAGTGTGGCAACACTTAGGGCAGTGCCAGCACTGTGAGGGCACATGTGCTATGGCATGGAGGCAGGCAGAAGCAGCTGCAGAAGTGCTATAAATTGGAATGGCTGCTGAAGATTTTTGCTGAAGTCATAGGCTTACTTTCCACTTTTCTGCATCAGTTTTTATCCAATGCTTTTTCTCTGGTGTCAGTGCAGTTATATATCCATTTTCCATAGATAGAACTCTACTGACAAGGAAGTATGTTGTCTGGGGAGCCCCTTTGCCCACAACCATCAGCAATTTCCCCTGTAATTAAAACAACTTCAGTTCCACATTGCCTTCTTGTCTGTTACAACCCCTGGTTATCATTTGTACAATTAATTATAGTCAGACCTAACATGAAAACAAAGAATTGAAAAAAGTCCTACAAAAACAGATCACAGAGTCCATATATCAATCATTAAAAAACAAAAGGAATCAAGGCTTTCCTTGATTTTGGATAGTCCGTAAATGTCTTGAGATAGTACCTGAAAGAAAATAAGCAAGAGAGTGAACCTGCATACATGCAAGAAAACTGCACAGTCTCAATACAGCTCAGTTGAGGAACCTTAAGATCCTTCCAAGCTGCTCTGCTTTGTAACATAACCATATTTAATATGGTTATATTATGGTTATATTTAATATGATATATGGTATAACCATATATGATTATTTGGGTGAAAGTGGATAATATTGTTAATGCTCTAACACACCTACAGTAGACACATTAAGATTTTCAGAGCAGGGGATTCTATCTACTCAAAAGAACTGCAGAGGTTGCAAGGGAACCCTTAGGAAAGGTTCACATTTACAAGGCTCAGTGCATAGAGGCTTTAACATGGAAGAAGCAATGATGTAACTCATGTCAGATTGAATGACTATCAGGCCCACTTGACTCAACAGGGTGTCCAGCTGACTGTCTTACTTTCACCCAGTCACAGTTAAGCTGATAGACTTCTTGTACATAGTATTAAATTTTGTCTTGAATCCTGGTCCTGTTCCTCTGACCCTCCCTGTCATTTTGAGAACTGCACTCCAAGAGCAAGCAGCAGCATACAGCAAGAAAGGGTTTGATACCTGTGATGGTGATAAGCACGTGGCCCAATGCAGCAAAGGGTGAAAAAGGCAAAGGCAAAAGCAGGTAGGGACCAGGTTGCTATGGCAAAACCAAACCATTCCACAATTTCTCCAAAGTAGTTGGCTCCAGAAACATAGGTGAACAGTCCCCCTGCACCAACAGACAGAACATATAATTTTTACATTCATCTTATGTACGTAGGAAGTTTTTTCCCATAAAGTCAGCAGCAGAATACACTGCCTTTCTTACTCAGAGCCCATAACAGCAGTCTAAACTCTCCGCCCTGAAGCCAGTGGAGCCATGCCAAACTACAAGGAGGCTTTTGTACACCTGGTGATTCTAACCCAGATGCTTCCAGCACTTTCACAGCCATTTATTTTCATTTGGAAAAGGGCTTAAGAAAGCCCCTTTTGGATCTAAATTAAAATTATTAACATTAGTCAGTTTTCTTCAGGCCCTAAAAAATATTTTGCAACTTCACTAATATTGAGGAATGCAAAACCTGGATCTCAGTTTTGCATATCAGACAAGATCTACAAGAGGCAGGTTAGTATTGGAGGTGAGCAGCTCTGGAGGAGAGATATTACCATCTGTAACAAGAGAGCAGAAGGAGTCAACACCAAAACCAGGAAATTCCTGGATCCTCATCCATATTGCTCTACAGAGTTAATCATTTCCTGGTTCAGCTCTCTGGCCCACAGCCACTCTTCTCACCAAGCTTCACCTTGAAGGAGACAGAAAATAAATTCTGCACCTTGCTTCCTTGGTGATGTTATTTTTTCCACTAAACTTTACATTTTGAATCTCCTTTTTGCAATGTAAGTAGTCCACTACTTCTTCCTGGGCGTGGAAAAGGGTGTGTCCATTTTTGTGGTTGCCTTTTACAAGGCTAAAATCCTCTTCCTATGCCCACTTCAGTATGCTCGAAATTACTCATCCTATTTTCTAAAACCTCTTCTTACAGCTCCTCTTTTCCAGATAGTTCTGTTGCTTGTTGTGGACTGTCTGCAGCCAGCTCACACTGGTCCCTGCTGCTCAGAGGTGCATCTGGATCAAGTACTTGTGTGATACTGGTATCTCTGTTATTATTGTCACTTTGCTGTGAATTCAATTCAAAAACATGATCTGTCCTGCAGCCCTACTTTTTCCAAGGAGGTGGGGGATAAGAATATACCTTGAGGAATCTTGTAAGTGACTTCCCCAGGTTTCCTCAGCTGGCGCAGCAGGAGGTCACTGTGAATGTTGATCCCCATTCCCAGCAGAAATAAGAGGAGGCCTAAGAAACAAAAAAAGAAATGGATGAGAAAGACAGCTATGCCAAGTTATCTCTACTCAGGCACGTATGTGAGGTTTATCTTTGGGGCAGGAAGTTTAGAGATCTAACAAGAGGTGAGTGGGTTATTTTTCAAGTCAAAAGATGATGAACTGGAGAAGCATAGGTGACTGATGACAACATCTCTGTGTCAGTTGTGGGTCCTCTGGGATCACCTGCCTTGCATAACTCCAGTGTAGAAAGCATCTCTGAATAGTATTATGATCATTCTGAGCACACTGTTTTGTAGGTGAGACCAGAACACTTTGAGATGGTGTGAGAAAAAACTAAACTTCCCAGCAGGCCATAGTCACCATTTATTCAACCTCAGAGTGGGGGACAAAGTACCTGAGTGGTACTGATGGCTGATGGCAGCCAGTCATGGCTGTGGATGTTGCTGCAAGGTCATCACTGATCTGTAGGTCATCACTGACCATTACACTCAATTCACAGCTGGGGAAAGAGGAGCACAGAGAATACAAACTTATCCAGCAAATCACTGGAGCCAGGAAGGGAACCTACATCTCAGTGATCTTAGTCCCCTGCCTGTGAAGCTCCCTAGACAGAGCCCTGGGTGTGCACACGGAGCAGTTACTTGCTGAAGGATGATGAGAGCTTCTAGCCAGAATAATTCATTGATCATACTCCATTAAGATAAAAAACTAGAGGCATTTGATTGAGAAACTCTGCAGGTGACATGCCCTACATTTCATGCCAAATTAGGCACTGAGAAAACCACCTCTGGCAATGATTAGGAAGCAAGAAATGAATTAGGGGTGGTGTGTGCTACATAGAAAAAAAAGACTAAGTGTTTATAGAATGTCAGCTCTTCTGATAACAACAGTAAGTTGCCAAGAGTCTGTAGAGCAAGAATAAACTATATCTTTTTTTATTTCATATTCAAAGTACTGCTAACACTTACCTTGTTTGTTCCATTATCTACATGTTTTATTTACCATGCAAATATGTGATGTGCTGTTTTCTTCAATGGATATGGGAGCTCTTAATAAACAATATTCAGGATTTTTAATATGTGGTGCTGCCTGCAAAGACTGAACTTGCATCCACAGGGTACAGAAAGGACCTTGGTTATTTTGTACTTGTCATATACAAAACATTTCCTCAGACCTCCATGCTAATCTTCATTTCTATGCATGCATTTAAAAAACTTCCCCTGTGCAGCAACAAATGTGCACTGGCACCTAGCTGTCCTGCCTAGTTACTCTCTTAGGGATTTTACAGGGTGAAATTCAGCTAGGCTATTTAGTTACAGAATATAAAGGAACCATATGAACACACAACCAGACTGTGTGTGATCTCTAATCTTCCCATGTGCCTTATATGAGAAAAAAGAGCCCTTTGTCTCTAAAGCCTCATTTATGCTGGTATTTTGCCCTTCTTTTCTCTTTCACTCAGAATAGCTTCATCAAGTGCAAATCTCCCTGATGGGGAAAAGAAAGCCACAGTTTGTACTTGCACACAACCACTGCTGGGTGGACACTTGTGCCTGAGTAAGGGCACATCCCAGTTTAGCTGAGGCCAGTGATTGCAGCTCTGCAAGCCCATAGCACTGGGAGGCTCTGGAGTGGTGTCAGTAAGACAAGGCTGGTGATTTGAGACCAGCACATTACATTGTATGTTTTCAAAAGTGGCTGTCTAGCAAAAAATAAAATAATATAAATAAATTTTTTTCAATTTCTCGTATTTGTTTTATCTGAGCCAGCAGGTAGGTTTTCTGCTTGTTTCCATCACAACAGATTTGACTCACATGTTCAGTGAAGATTAGGAAAAAAATCAGAATGCTTACAAATTGCTTGGAGATTAGATCTTGGGAATCCTGCAGCTGTAATTACCTGATGTAAATCTGATGTCGGTGCACCAATCGTTTGGATATTCAGCACAGTAAATCAAGTAGTACCCCTGGAGGAAGCCATTATAGATACAGAATAATGTGCCAAAGAAAAGCAATTGCAGTGGGAAAGGTCTGCCTCTAGTGAAGAAGGGGTAAATAAATGTCCTAAGGTAGATAAGAAAAAAAAGTCAGCATATTATTCATAATAACATTGTATTTGCAATGTCTCTGCTGTTGAAAAAAAAACCCCAAAACTTTAAGAAAACATGAAATATAAAAAGGTCAATAAATATGAAAAAAAGAAAGCAACTGTAACAAGATCAGCAAGTATTGAGAACAATACTGCTGATACCCAGAGTTATCAGGTTCTTCAGAGCTGAACATGAGGAGGGAAGCTAGAAATCTCAGCTAGTGACTCTGTCACTGCTGCCTTGGGCATGTGTCTCTGCCTTCCTTCTCCCTTGTGGGTAAAATGAGGAACTCATGCCCACAAACAGCATTTTTGGTTTCAGACCTTGGCTGCCCTTTGCCATAATGCTGCAGAGGGCCAAGCAAAGGATTGTGAGAGGCACACAGACACACTGATGTGCAAACCACAGCGTTGTGAGGCACTACCAATTGCAATATTGATTCCCCAGACAAGCATTTCTATGCCACAAGCACTAAGAACATTGTTATGGAGAAAACGTTTCTGATCCCACTTCAACAACCTGTTCCTGAGGGCTTTAGCTCATGGTGGCAGATGGAATTGAAGGCAGTGTTAAGACCTCTCTGGCTCTTGCCTCCCCTGCAGTACATAGCTTAAACTGGAATCACCTCTCCCAGCTTTTTTTGTGCTTGTTAAGTTTTAATTTTCACATATCATTGGTTCAGGTGTGTGTATCCCTCTTGACACTTTAGACAATCCATATTATCCTTGGGAGTGAAATGGAGAAGTTATATTCACATGTATGTTAGGTATTTTCTTACCTGACCAATTAGGTTCTGTACATGGTAAAATCTACATTCTTAATTTCATTCTTTTGCCCTCTTGGGCTTTGGATGGTGCTCATCATAGCAGTATATAAACACTGTTGATAAGTAATACACAACCCACGTTGCTAATACCAACTTAAGCAAGCTGAGGCATAAAATGTCATAAAATTATAAATCTAGATTAAATCATACCATCCCTGAAAGTGAATAAGCAGAGTACAGGCAACAACATGTCAATGTACTCTCTGCTTTCCAAAGCAAGGTAGGCCATATTTCCAGCAATTAAGACAGCTGTGATACAGAGGTTCTAAATATCTCTAAATACAGTGAAACTTAAGAGGTACAGAAAATATTTTTCAGCCTGTGATATCACAGTAGTCATATTTATTACAGTATGGAAAGGAGTGTTCTCTGGAGTGATGTTATCAAAAATTACTGGTTTTGCCCTTCAGGAATGGGATGCTGGAGCTGCAAGTAGGTAAGGCCAGTTTTATCAACCCAACCTGCCTGTTGAAGTCCTATTGACAAACTGGACCTGAACAGCTGTGAAGAAGTGGGAAACTTGTGACTGAAAACTTGGACGAAGCAAACTGTGTAAAAAAGAGAGTGATATAAAACCACACAAGATGAGTTTAGGAGGGGAATTCACACAGCAGATTGTAGTGGAACTTGATTTGCTTTATCCTTTGTCAAAACCAGTTACATTTGAAAGTCTCTTCATTTTTACAGCTGACATAAACAGAAGTTTCTAGCACAAGTGGGCATTTCTCAGCTCCCAGCAAAGTGGATAGTTGCTGTGGTCCTTCCCAATGCTGCTGGTGCAGGGTAAATGTTACAGGCCCTTGAAAGGTGACTTGTCCTACAGTAACAGGAGAGCAAAAATCATCCATAGATTATTTTTCTTCCTACCATGGATGCAGTGGATGCAGGTCAGAAAGACCCAGTATGCAAAGTATAAGTACAATTACATGGGAGCCAGGAGGCATCAGCTTTTTTTTCTGTTGAGGGAGTGAAATCTTGGCATTGTTGAAACCCCTCCCCATTACAGTTTTGAAAATCCAGCTCAGGAGTTCATCCAAGAATCTTTGTTGTGCAACAACTTCTCCAAGGAAATCTGCTTGGGTCTGTAAATCCAGAAGCCAGCTTCAGTTCTCTGTATCTGAACAATGCCTTAAGTCTTTGTTTTTATACAGCACTTGTCAGCTTGTACTACACAGTTACTTGAGGGTGCTTTTGGGTTTTGAAAAAGCAACTGAGGTAAAGCAGGGATATTTAATAGGTTTAAATATTCCATGGAGGAGTCTGCATCTCTGCTGGAATTATTTCGCAATGTGAAAATCAAAGGGGGACCAAAGGCCACCATTTTAGAATAACAGATCAAAACCAGGCCTTTTGGATTTAGACCAATGACAAATTTGACCTTTTGCTTTCAGTGTAGTATTGATGACTAATCCTCTATTCCTTTATTATCTCTACTTGCAAAAGGCACTGCATCTGACTAAACTATTGCCAACAACTTATTTTAAATGAGTGAATAATACATTATTAATCTTCTTTTCCGTCATTTATTTTTCTAGAATAATAGGTTTTGAGGAGAAAAAAAAATCACTTGACATTGCATCAAATTGCATCTTAAAAGTGTTAGTCCAGCTCCTTGAAAACTCCAGAGACCACCACCCAAACTGGGGGAATCATAGAATGTTAGGGGTTAGAAGGGACCTAGAAGATCATCTAGACCAACCCCCCTGCCTAGACCTAGTCACCCTGGAATGCATCCAGGTGGGTTTTTAATGTCTCCAGAGAAGACTCCACAGCCTCCCTGGGCAGCCTGTTCCAGAGCTCTGTCACTCTCACTGTGAAAAAGTGAAAAAATAGAGGCTTGCTCTTCTTTCCAAGAGAAAGTGGAAATCTTTTCACAAATTTTACCATAATCCACTAACAGTAGGTTCTCCATCCTCCTCCAACAGTGTGTTCCTTGGAGATGTCTATGCTGCTGCTGTGTCTTCCCCTTTTCCAGGTCCCAGATGTATTTCATTATTATGTACTTCAGTATCTCAGAGAGTAGCAGCTCATGTTTTCCAGTCTGGAAACTTAAGGTGTTTACAGTGCATATGAACTACTTTACACCCAGAGCAACTGGGTCAAAAGCTCAGGGCTGGGTGACACTTGGCTCCCTCCCACCCATGCACTACTTTGTTCTGTGCAGCACCAGCCTGCTTCTGGTGTACAAACGTGGCAGTTAAGATGTCAGTTCTAAGCAGCAGGCAATCTTGCCATCAGTTAAAATGGAAAGTAAACCAAAACACTCCCAAACACTTTCAGAAGTGAAACAAAGCATTTTAACTCTCACTCATCATGCCTACAGATGCCCTGGCATCACAAACTGGGGTAGACCCTCCTCACCCCTCATATTCCTCTCCTCAAACATCCTACCCTGAAATGCTTTGCCCTTCACCCCTTATTCTAATCGACTCTGCAATATCCTGAATAGGTCAACAAGCTGGGAATATTTAAAGAAGAAAAAGTAGGTCATTAGCAGCCACTTGAACTGCACAGGGTGGACCATGTTCCTTTGGCTAAAAAGGTTTGCACAGCCAGACATGGTCTGGCACAGCTGCAGGAACAAAATCTGATCTAGGACCCAAGTGAGGAATGCTGGCAGGCAGGAATGATGGACTGGCTATTAAGCCTCTGGAATAACCCCTGCAGGTACAGGACAGAGAGCAGATCTCTTGACTGCAGTATTGCAGTTGTATCTCATCTCCTGATATAAGGAAGGCTGTAAATTCAGGAGCTGGACTTTTGTCTGGAGCTGATGTCTGGCTGCAGCTGCCTATGGAGCCCACTGTCACAGAAGTGGGCCACTGGGTGACTGCCAGATGCAGAGTATATCTTCCTCACTGGGGTGGGGGTGCCTTTCCATGCCTGATTTCTGCATCTCTGGGATGGTGTGAAAACATCAGATAACTATACTCACTTGCTAGTCCAAGGCCCATTTTGTAAGCTCACCTTAAATCATCTGTTGACTATAGTGAGAGACCTCCCTTTTTACTTTAATCAGATTTACAGATCTAGCTATGACTTTACAAAACACATGGAGGAACATCCATGTTCCTCCAAAGTTCTTTGGACAAACTTTTGATTACTATCATTTAAGGAACAAGAAAGTTAGATGTATTACTTAAAAGCTTACAATTCAGCTCTATAAAACAACAGTAAACCTGTCATGTCAAGTTCATTCCTGAGTTAAAATGTGGTCAGTCTACTATCCTTGGGCTGTTTATGGCTCAGTTATGAAATCCATCCAACCCAAAGCCTGTTTCTAGGGACAGTCTTTCTTTGTAGTTTCTTCATAGCAGATTCAGGGTTGGACGCAGACTTCTGGCAGGGGCAGACTCATCTTTCCAGGGCAAGAGATGCAGGCTGCAGGCATGCATCTGATCAAGGATGGTAGAAGGACTGAGGAAACCCTGAGGCAGGTGGAACCATGATTGAGTTTTAGGAAGTTCTTGAGAAGAGCAATGGAGAGCAGAAAGACTGGGCAGCACTGACTTAAGGTAAAGGCAGCAGAAATGTGGAAGGATTCCGTGTCAAAAGAAGAGGTGTGGAAGAGCTATTGGGCTGCTGAATTTGGACTGGAGATTAGTAAGAACAGACATATTACAGATTTAAAATAACAGACAATGTTAGAAAATAATTTATTTGGGAGAGATGAATAGCTGTGACCAAGAGTTTTAATGATAGTTCTGAAACTGTCACTGGGAATATTTGATATCGCCCAGTGATTATCAGCATCCAGTTAGAAACAACAAAGAAGAATTCTTCCTTGTCACAGGTAAAAAAGGCATTGAATTGTAAAAGCACTGATATTTTCTACTGGCTTTAGCAGGTATAGGAACAAAATCCTATACTTCAATTATTATGCATTTTCTAAAGGGAAGCCAAGAACACAGTTTTGGGGTCTGAGCTGCATCAGCAAATCTCAATGCACCAACAAGTTGCACTCATTTGCACACCCTTTATATTGGTGTATTTTTTTCTCAAATGTTTCCATTTTGGTGTACAAACATTAAATAGGTTTTTAAATACCCTTGATTACAAAGTATTATTTTGCTTATATTTGCTATTAGCCAAATATATATATACTATATATCTATTTAACTTAGATAATCCTATTTTCTTAAAATAGGTTTGTTGAGAAAAGGAGTTGATATAAATGTGATATATTACAGGATAGGAATGGTAATAGCAGAAGGTGTCCCATGTCTTGAGCTTACTAAGATTTTTTGCACTGTGTCACTTGTCAATCTTCCAAGTAACTAGGAGTCTATTGGTTTAGAGGGTATTATTTTAAGTGGCTGCAAAATTCATTAATTATATCAAGGGGCAGTTAACAATTGTTTATTATCAAATTAGAAGGATATTTTGGGAGGGGTTCTTCAAAATACTTTTCTGGTATTACTCAGGCTTTTTTTCATGAAAAGATGTGTCTCTGGGGACAAAATTTAAATTGCTCATGTTAGTGGCTGTCACAATTCTGGGAGATGCTCAGCACACCAAGAGTGAGGGCTAGAGTTTACAATAATTTTGAAATATTGATTTAGTATCTTTAAAATAGCAAATCTGATTCAATAAAGCCAATGACCAAATACTTACTAGACTTGGGTAAGACTGACCAAATGTAAAAGACAAGCTGGAGAACAGGCTGAATAGTAGAGGGAGTGCTGGTAGGTAGCAAACTGATCATGATTTAATGATGCTGTGAAAAAGGTAAATGTTAAAATGCAATGTTGCAACAGGAGGACACCTGAAGAAATATTCCACCTTTGCATGGTGTTAATAGGAATTCAAATTATTCTACATACAGCTGAACTCTGCACTATAAAAGACATGGACAAAGTGGAAACAGCTCAGAGGAAAACAACTGTGGTGTAGGTAATGTGACTTGTAGGAAGACTGAAAAAACCATTGGAAGATATTATAACAAGGTACAACTCTATAAAGTGTCTGCAAAAAAGAAATGAGTAAAACATTTGCTTTGTCTACTGGCAAGACAATAAGAAGTAACAGGCCTCAATAGCTACGTAGAAAATGCAGCTTAGACATAATGGAAGGACAGAAGCACTGGAATATACTAGCTAAAG
Source organism: Corythornis vintsioides (assembly GCA_025447755.1). NCBI lineage: Eukaryota > Metazoa > Chordata > Aves > Coraciiformes > Alcedinidae > Corythornis > Corythornis vintsioides. Next base: position 5,630 of record JAOEGS010013819.1, on the reverse strand, counting down.
GACTGGAGTTATCTCCAACAATAGCAGCTGTTAAGGACAGGCTAGACAAACATCCATCAGGAATTAGAAGAAAAAATGAGGGCTGTATGTGGCTAAGTATGGGAACCTGGAGCTATCTTGGTGAAAGAGGGGTTCTGACAAGAAGCCAGGGTGCAGGGATGAGATCTAGAATTAGCTGAACAAAAAATGAGCACAGGCAAAAGCTTTTGCTCAGGCTGCAGGCTGAACTCAATGCCAGGCCAGCTATCTCTGTAGAAACCCTAACTAAACTTGGTCTAGATGTATACACATGTATGAGGATTAGAGGACAGGACAAGGGTCAACAGGACTAGATGGATTGTGGTGATGACAAATGTGCAAATCTCACTGTGCTTCATTACCTCTGTTACTTGAGAGTATCCAAAGGACAGCAGTACTTAAAAGATCATGAGAATGTTTGTTGTTTTATCTAAGCAATAGTGTGTCAAAGGCTTAGCCAGCCAAAGCATATATTACAGCAAGGTATCTCACTCTTTTCCCCTCCAGAAATAACCACTTTATATTTGTGAAGACAGATCACTTTGTTCCTCCTGCTAAACTGTGGATGTCTGCCAAAAGCATGAAACGTGTGCCAGAGTAACTTAACCAGACACTATGCTCTGCACTTCAAAAAGCTCACTGCTGCACTGGAGCAGAGTTCAAAGAGTTCACAGAGGCCAAGAGTGTGAATAGAACAAAAGGATGCATCTACATGAAAAAAAATGGTACAAAATTCAAGGATGCACAAATCTGTGCTCTTGCAACAGCACTTATCAAAGAAAGGGCAATTATTTTCCAGAAGTGGTCTGCATGGGGTTGAGAATTGACCAAAGGAAGCCAAAATGGCAAAAAAAAAAATGTAAAGCTGAAACCTGTAATTTCTAAATCCTCACATTTTGAAGAATATTGGTTTAAATTTACATTTGGAAAGGTAGTAATGCAAATTTCTTCTGAACCCCTATGACATCATGGCATCCACACAACAGAGAGGAACAACATTTGAAATGGCCAGGTTGGGCTTAATTTTGTGCTCACATTAAAATGATGAGAGGATTTATATCCTCTTTTTTTTATATCCACTATCATGGGCTGCCTTTTAGTCACAGTCATCTTTTCTCCCTCCGAAAATGAGGCAAAAGGTTTCCTAACACTGAAAGTTGCTAATTAAAACACTCAACACATAGGAAATGTCAGTATTTAAGTGTCTCTTGATACTGTGTTCTCACATCACCTCTTTTTTCCTTCCATTTCTTCTCACTCCTGCCCCACCTTCTGCCTACCTAGCTGTTTTTGAGTTGTCCTACTTGTCCCTTCCTGTGCTTCTTTCTTTCAGCTGACCTTTTTATCTCTTCCCACCTTCTAGCTCTGACTGTAAGTCATGGTGCTTTTTATTTCTCTTCATTCAAAACAATTTGCATTTTCCTAATCCATGCTGCCAGGACTCCAGCTAGGAGACAACTTCTTCCCTATTGAGTACCCAAAATGCATGAAAAGTCCTCCTCTGCCCCTACAGTGTCAGCCTGGACAATATTGGCTGGATTTCAGGCTATAAAACTGGGCCTGCTTATGGTCTAAGATGGAACCAGAGGAACTGCTCTGCACAGGCAGATTCTGAAGATGTTAGTTGACAAACTATATGTCTGAACAGATAGAAATGCATTTCTCAGAAACAACTCTGCCAAGATGAAATTGCTTTTCTTAGGAACAGCCAGAGACACATTTCTACATTTTAGCAACCTTAACCCAGGCCAAGTTTGAAAACATGAATGCTTTAGTGTTTTTTTTTTTTTAAAAAAAAAAAAGTTCTAGAAAGAACAAAAGAGCACACAAAGTTCTTTCACAAACAACTCAATAGCATCATGTAAATACGAGGGTTTTTTCTCTCTTCATTGTTTTCAAGAGAGGCAGAAATTTTATAGATGCAAATGCATTGTCCTGCCCCAGATGTGTGACAGGAGTCACTGGAAGATTTGCTTAGGACAATAATGTCCACAGGTATTTTCACATGCATCTCTAGCAGGACACCACACTCATGTGGCTGGACTGCTTTGAGTAGTCCACCTAACCTATTCAGAGCTCTCTTTAGCCCTCCTGCTTCACATCAAACAATGACATGAAGGCCTAGCTCTAGGGGATTTGGTTTTCTAGGAAAGTGTTGGATAAGTTGGTGAACTCTAGCACAGTTATCAGCAAAATGGTATCATATTTGGCAGAAGGTGACTGTGGGTGTTGCTACTCTATTACATGTATATAAGAGTAATTGGGAAGGAGGAGGTCAAAAATAACTTTCTTTTTTTCATTGTTATTGCAGGTCATATTTTGATGCACCTTTCTAGGAATGGTGAAACTTTCTGCCCATTCTTAGATATTAATATGGTAGCAATTGATGCTTCAGAATAGCAATTGATGTTTCAGAAGTTCACAGCTAGATAGGATTTAGCTGGGTCTTAAAATTAATTTGGATCTACAGAAAAATACATACATGCTTCTTCTTATCAGCTGTCTTTTCTTATCTTCCTGCACTTAATATTTTAAGCACAGTTTTATTATTACATTATTTTTATGAAATAATTTCATTGTTATTGCTGTATCTATGAGTTGTTCCAAAAATAATTACAATATCATCTGAGTGATGGATATAAAGTGTTGTAGCTTCCTTACTGAACCCAGCCCTCACAGGGGTGAGATCAGAGATGCCTTGGTGACAGCCTCGTGGCTGGGACTTCAGGTCTCTGCCTTGGGACTGCAACCTGAACAGCTGGAACTAAGCACCCACCAACCTTTTGTGTATTTATCAGTGACAAGAAAATAGAAGTGACAGAGAAATTACAGAGCAAAAGTGAATTTTGAGAGCATAATTAAGAAAGCATTTAATAATACTAGAGGAGACTTCAAAGAAGAAAAGTCTATAGCAGCACTGGGTACATGAATAATATACCCTTCCATGGCAAAGCATACAAAGATATATTTTTGTTGACTGTTCATACATTGATTTGAGGAACATGGGTAAAAATAGCAATAAATCTAATATTTTCACTGGAGACAAGAAATTAGGGATTGGAAGCAACCTCAAAAGATAATCTAGTCCAATCCCCCTGCCAGAGCAGGATCACCTAGATTAGGTCACACAGGAACATGTCCAGGTGGGTTTTAATGTCTCCAGAGAAGGTCACACAGCCTCTCTGAGCAGCCCATTCCAGTGTTTTGTCACCCTCACTGGGAAAAAGTTTTTCCTTGTGTTTACCCTAAACCTCCTATGTTCTAGTTTGCATCCCTTGCCACTTGTCCTATCATTGGATGTCATTGAGAAAAGCCTGGCTCCATCCCCCTGACACTCACCCTTTAAATATTTATAAACATTACTGAAGTCAACCCTCAGTCTCCTCTTCTCTAAAGAGCCCCAGCTCCCTCAGCCTTCCATCACAAGGGAGATGCTCCACTCCCTTCAACATCTCTGTAGCTGTGAATGTTTTACTGTGTAGCTGGTGAAGGCCAAAAGGAATCTGGTCAGGATCTGGCAAAGATCAAGGTGAAGCAAAACAGAGAACAGGATTTGATACCTGACAACTACCTGCAGGTCTTGTATTGGGGGAGTAATGATAGAGGTTTCCCGAGGCCAATAATAAAAAGTCTGTAATTTGTTACACTTAATTGTGGTGACTTCCTAATACAAAATGATAAACTAGTTCTAGGGGGGAAAAAAAAAATCTCTAGATTTAATCTAGTGATTATTATATGGTATATAATCATATACACTATTAGCATGAAGAGTACTACTTAGAAATGTACATATATAGGTCAAACAATCTCATTTCTCTGTTTATCCATTTCAGGTTTCAGAAGACATACTAAAACTCCTTATGAACTAAAACAAAGTACTTGTAAAAATTATGAGCAAATTAATTTATAAATTACTTACTCATTTGGGGCTGGCATCCATCTGCATTTCTCTGGAGGCTTGAGCTGCTTTTCTTATTGATCACACCTACATAAACCAGCATGTCCAGGTAAATGCTGCATCTGCCTGACCAAGCAGGCAGCACAGGTATTGTGGCCAGTGAGCCACATTCTGCAGTGCTTGAGGAGAGGGAGAGTCTTTTTCAACATAGCTTTAAGAAGAGAGGAATTGGCCAAAAGAGGTGTAAAAAACTTATGCAGAGATATTGTTTCAAAATGCTCCTGGTTTCCTATACTTTTTCCATGAGATCCTGCTTTCCCTGTCTTTTTAGAAAGATGTCAGTCTGTAGAAAATTAAGTACAGGCACACCAAATGAGTCATCTCAACCTAAGGTGTTTGAGAACCTGTGTCTGAAAGAGCAGCCTGCTTAGTGTCTGTCAGATTCACCTAAGTGCACTTCATAAAGGAAAACAGCAATTTTTAATTCTTTTTTTTAGCTTTATAAGCCAGTGGGATGAGGCTGCCTCTCCTACTGCATGGTGGCATCTACTCTGCTCATCACTCTTTCTTAAAGAAAGCATTGAAGTTTGTATAGAACTTGATTGTGATCAAGCTAGAATGCAAATTGGAAAGGCAGCAAACAGGCTTCTCCCCACCACCTGGGGGCTTCAGCTGGCATTCTCCCTCTATTCCTTAACCAGCACAGCCCCTCTGGCAGGAAAACCTGTATTACAAACTACATTTCCAAGAAAAATACTTTGTGAGTCATTTATCACAATAAGTATTCCTGTACACACATCTTATACCACTCATTATTTTCAGCTCAAGGGCAGCTTTTGACAGAGACTGCATATACAGATGGCAGACTTGGCATTTAGTACCTTTCTCACTTTCTCCCTCCTTTTCTCTTCTTTGCCATGACATCAGTTTTGAAGGCCCTACCTTATAAAAGCAAAGAGGCTATGAGCTTACCTAAAACAGATAAATTCAGATTTTTATAGGACAGTTGTCTCAGCACCACAGAGTGTTTGGATTTTATTGAATCACACTGCATTTTGTTATTAAAAGTGGACACTGAGACATGAAGAGCTGGCTAAGTAAGGATAGCAAAGAGGCAGGGGGTGAGATGAGGAGTGCCTCCCTTTTCCTCCCCTCAGCAGCAGCAGCAAGAGCAACCCGAAATACATGCCTTCAGCCTCTCAGAATGCACCATCTTCCGTCTGCCACAAAGAGAGAGGCTGCTGCCTAGTGGTGGCAGAGGAAGACAGAGAGCATACTGCTGTCACACAAACCACTGGTCCTGGGCTGAGGCAGGAAGGAGAGAGGGTCTCCTGGCTCCATTCACCTGCCTCTTGCACCCTGTCGAGCAGCAAATCTTCATGTTAGACTAAGCTAGGGGAGGGCTGGCTCTTCGGCCAGCAGTTGGTACCCAAATGACAGTCTCCTTTCTCATTCAGCAGTGAGCTGGATGGGGGCATGCCACCTGCCACACCTGGCTGATGGCTCCTCTGGGCAAGCAGAAAGGTCCTACAAAGTCCTCATCAATGAGAAGCCATTGGCATTACCCAGGGAGTTTCCAGAAGAGGATTACAGTGCTCCTTAAAAACACTCCTGCATATTTCACAGATTCACAGATATTAGGGGTTGGAAGGGACCTAGAAGATCATCTAGTCCAACCCCCTGCCACAGCAGGGTCACCTAGACCAAGTCACCC
>JAOEGS010013815.1:0-19056 GCA_025447755.1 Corythornis vintsioides | reverse complement strand
TCTACACTCACAATTTTTTTTTTTTTGTTGTGGGATATCTTTTCCTTTTTGTAGGGAGGAGTGGTGGGGGGGGGGGGGGGGGGAAACCAAGTAAAACAATAAAAAATGATATTTTTTGGAATAAATATTCAGAGTATTAGTGAATTAGCAGCTGCCTGCTAGCAACTGCTCACCCAGTGGCCTCGTGCCACTTGTACTTGGTGTCATTTCATTCTCTTTTAGTCATTTAGTGATGAAATCCACAATAACCTTTCACATTTTCCTTCTCTGGACTGAACATCCAGGGATCAAGAGACCCCAGGGAACAGTGCAATCAGGGGGAGAAGCAACTGCACTTAGCAGCTTGGTTTTGGTATCCAAAAGAAGCCTGGAAATAGTAAAATTCTTTTGTTAATATATAAATTACAGGCCCCAATGGGGAGAGCAGGGCCAGTGATACATGGAAGAAATTGTCCCACACAGAGCATTTTGTTGGGCAGCCCTTCTAAGAAGTTTGGATTTTATCCATGACAGCCCACGTGGTGAAACTGGGATAGAAAACATCTATTTTTCTATTTATCCTTTTTTTTTCCACCCCAAATAACCATTTTCCCAAAAAAAAAGCTAAGCTCCAGAAGAATCAAGTTCAAAAATCAAACCCCAGAAAAATAACACAAAACAACCTCTAAAGAACAAACCCCTCCCTTCCAACCTAGCAGCCATTTAACTCTTTGTTGACCTCCCATAAATCCTTAAGGTTTTCCCTACTCTAAGCTACAAGATATAGTGCCACATCCTGAAAACCAGTATAGCCAGTACTTTCCAGTCCAAGGCAAACCAGGATGAGCGTGGCCGTACCGTGGGAGAAAGAAAGAACAAGAAAACCTAGTGTTGAAATTCTACTTCTCAGCCTCACTTAAAGGAATTTACAAAAGGAAAATGATATTTTTTTGATTTTATACATCTTTTTTTTGTCCCAACCAGGTGCTTTTTTCCCCAAGCAGGTGCTCCCCTTCCAACTTTCTCTTCGCCATCCCAATCCCGGGATGGTTTTGGCCTCGGTATTGCTGTGGTGGATATTTTGGGGTTGTTTTTTGGTGGGTTTTGGTGCTTTTTTTCCCATGCTTCAAAACATGCAGTTCATACACTTGACAGTTTTGCTGCCATAGTCGATGCACTCGGGCCCAATGCACTCACAGCAGGCATTGTGGAACCACCTGTACTTGGAAGCTCCCATGGATTCGCAGGAGATCTTGCACTGGTGGATGGACATGCAGTCATCAAAATACACCACAGTGCACATGTGCTCTAAAACAAGAGGGGGGGTGGGGAAAAAAAAGGGGGTCAAAAGGTCTTAAAGGGCTTGCAAAGCTTTGTGGGTTCTGGGGATTGTGAGGTGGAAAGGGAGAAAGAAGGGATTGTGGAAGCAAGAGGCAGCCAAGGTACCGATTGTCAGCTCTCGGTCTCCAACTCAACCTGTTGTCTCTCTCCTGCTGGATCAATTTATTGCTAGTTGGCAGCAAGGAGATGAGGGTGAGAGACACTGGAATGGGTTGCCCAGGGGGGTTGTGGAGTTTCCTGCTCTGGACACATCCCAAACCCACCTGGATCTGTTCCTGGGTGACTTGGTCTAGGTGATGCTGCTGTGGCAGGGGGGTTGGACTAAATGATCTTCTAGGTCCCTTCCAACTCCTAACCTGCTGTGATTCTAGAATAATTTTGGGTTCTGCCCTCCAGTTATGAGGGATACCTTCTGAAGTCCAAAGCAAGGGCTGTGCCACAGTAAAGAGCTGGGATGTGTCCTCTGAAGGTAGTTCTCAAGCTCTCACTGTCAGACACCAGCTGCTATCACAAAGAACTTCATGGGGTCTGGCCCTCAAATCCTGGGGTCAGTTTTGGGCCCCTCACAGCAAGGACACTGATGGGCTGGAGTGTGGCCAGAGAAAAGCAACAAAGCTGGGGAAGGGTCTAGAGACCAAGGTGAGGTCAGCTGAGGGACCTGGGCTTGTTGAGCCTGGAGAGAAGGAGGCTCAGGGGAGACCTTCTGGCTCTGACAGCTCCTCACAGGAGCCAGGGGGGGTTGGTCTTCCAAGGTACAAGCAACAGGACAAGAGGAAACAGCCTCAAGTTGTTCCAGGGGAGGCTGAGGTTGAACCTGAGGAACAATCTGTTCCACTCCAGGCTTGTCAACTCCACTCCAGGTTGCCCATAGCCCTGGCAACACCAGATGACAGCTGTCAGGTTCTGTGACACTGGAGAGACCACTCTGCTCCAACACCCTCCCAAAGCCAGACCTCAGCCTTATTAAGGTGGCAGCAACAACCAAGGACATTAATCTTGACTGACTGGAAAGTGGAGAAGAAAGTTTATTTCAACTTGCATGCAATGCCAAGAGGATTAGGTCCTAGAGCAGCAGTCCAAAAAAGCTGTGAAGGGGAGAGGACAGACTGTACACCACAGGCCAGAGCCAGCAGTGCATCTGGCTGGTTCCCAGTAGCTCCAGTAAGGAGCTGGAAGACACACTGTGTGTGTACTCTACCAAATCATCTCTGGAAGCCTCTCTCCCTCAGAGCCTTGCCAGGTCTGAAGGAGCCAGCTTTGCCAGGGTGTGCTTTGCATGTCACAGGACACTCCTGGTCTCCTGCTCAGCAGTGTCCATGTGTCTAGAGCAAGGGGAAGTGTTTTTAACTCATTAAAAACAACACTAAAAGCAATGCCACCCCATCCACACAACCTCCAACACCAGGTTACCATAATCACCATCATCTGACCCAGGACAACAGCCAACTTTTCTTTCCACCTTCTGTTCCCAAACCCTGAGCCATCCATGTTTTGAGAAGCAAACTTTGATGTGACTTCTGAAAAAGCAGTTTTAACTATCTAAGTTTTATCTATGTAAGAAAAGAGATTCCTCAGCAAGCTTAAGTATTGAGATAGTTAAAGTATAGGATGTTGAGAGCCAGTTTCCACCTTTTGCAGTTTTTCACTGATGACTAAGATGGAGAAGACCCAGCCAAGGATTACAGGAACTGTTCTGACATTTAGTTCTGTTCTAAGTGTCTCTTGAAGCCTGAAAACCAGTGGCATTTGGTAACTATTTCCAAATATAAACTGCTGGGTTTGGACTGTCAGCACTCCAGGGAAAGCTCTCACAAGTTCATCTCTAGTACTTTCTTAGTAAATGAAGGAGACTTTTGACTCCTGAAAAAAAAATCACAGTGTTGTGTATTTCTTTGGGGTGTTAAACTCAGAAACTCCTCCACACCCTTGAATCCAAATCCCAGCTTTAATCCAGGACTATCATTAAGCCCATCCTGTTGGTGAGGGACTGTCAGGGAGCAGCCACCTGGGCTGCAGGACCTAAGTACAGTGAGATATTGTTTTCAGGATCATTTATTTCCAAGTATAATTTCCATCTTTTAACTGCTGCAGTGTTTGCACACAGGGCTTTTTGTGGCTTGCCATGTAACACTGTTTTCTGCATCAACCTCCTGATGGCCAGCAAGGGTTTTCAGAACAAAGCCACACGAGTGAGATGCTTTCTGACCAGCTGGTTTCTCAGTTCTGGAATGAATTTCTTGTTTTCTAATGTGCCTTAACCAAAGGAAATCAGGAAAGTTCCCATGGTGATCCTGTTTCATCAACAAGCAGCCCTGCTCAGAAATGGAACTAGAGCAGAGGTTCACAGTGTGTCCATCAGTCAGGGTGTCTTCTCATTGATAAAAGAGCCACCATAACAGCACCACAGGGGCTTATGATTATTTCAAGTTCAGGTTGGGAAGGAAGCAGAGCATTAATTGCACTAATAAACCAATTAATTTGCCCTGGTAAGCAGTGATTTCACTCTGAGCTGTTGAGATTTTCAGGTGTAGAGGGGAAACCAAAACCCAGAGAGTGTTTTTCTTGTGCCACTGTTGTCACTCCTTCAAACTTCTCATCTTCCCCTGCCCCCACCAAACAAAAAGTCTCTCCTCTAACCTGAAGGTGAAGTATAAAAAGCTTGATATCAAATTCAGGGAATGAGATAAAAGGAATGAGTCTGTGAGCTGAACCCCTCACCCTCAAACTGCTTACTTATAATCTTGATGTTGAGAAGATTATTCCTTCTCACCATGAAGAGCCACTTTGCTAATCTTATTCAGGTTTACTGGTAATCTTGGGATTGCCCAGAAACCTTCCTAGCAGAGCTTGAGTTATGTCAGCTGAGAGGAAAGAAACATCTACTGCAGAGACAACAGCTCACAGCAGGGATCTTTCTCAAACCTCTGAAGCCACATGTTGCAGTTCCACACCTCAAGATTTGGATGTAGTTATTGATCTAAAAAGCTACAGGTCATTCAAAGAGTCAAAGAACAAATACAATCCAGGTGAGAGAATGTGAACAAGCTGCCTCAGGATAAGGAAGAATTAGAGAGGCAACAAACTCAGCTGGCTGAGTGTCTCCTAAGAGCATCCAACACCACCTTCCATGAGGTGCTTCACTCCTCTCTTTACATGCTCAAGATTAGACTGAACTTTCCATGTTTTTAAGGGAAGAGAAGAGCTGAGACAAGTACAGGAGCACCCAGAAGGCTCCTGGTGTGAGGTGAGAAGAACCAGGAGGGTTTTGGCCACACCACTCCTTACCTTTGTCACTGGAGTAGGGCGCGTGGACGTTGTTGCTCGGAATGGAGACGTTCTGGTGCTGGGGCTGGTTGACTGTTTCTAGGAAGGAAACCAGGTTCTCGTGGTGGGAAAGTTCTTCTGCCACAGGGAAGGAAACAATATTCCAGTTGAGCTGAGTGTCCCCTTCTGTCAGAGCCCGGAAAAGGGAAGGGATGGGCTCATGCAGCTCCTCCACTGTGCTCTTGGACGTGGGAGGCGTGTCGCTGTAGTTACGAGGATTGCACATCCCTGAGGAGCAAAGGCACGGGGAGTTACACCAAAACTCTTCCCAAAACAGGGCAGGAATATCCAGAGCATTCCCATTGCTGAGCAGAACAAAGGCCTGTCCCTACACAGCCCACTCCTGGGGAGGTTTCTGCCCTCTGCAGACCTCCACCAAAGCGGAAGGAAGATGGAGCCTGGACAAGTCCAGAGGTACAAGACATTTTGATCCCTGTTCCAAGTATTTGATCTCATCCCCTGCAGCAGCACTTTAGAATTTCCCAGTCATCAGGCAGAGATGCAAAGATCCTTATCAGGAGGGAGAGCCTCTGAAGTGTTTTAGCTGCTCAGAGGCAGCTGAGATCAACCTCATTGTGTTAACTTCGTTTGGAGGGGTCACTACAGGTAAAAATTCCTCATTTTTCAATCTGTTTTTTTGGTGCCTCTTTGAAACCTTGGAATCCTCTTTGCCACTTCCTAGAAAATGCTTCTGTGATCTGCAGTGCAGCTGCTAGTTTTTCATTTAGCATTTCAACACTGATTTTTAGTGCTAGAAATTAAACTGAAGGGTATCTCAGTTCAAGAGATCTGGAGGGGCTGGAGCCAGTGCAGAGGAGGCAACAGAGCTGGGGAAGGGGCTGGGGAATCAATCTGTTGAGGAGGAGCTGGGAGTGTTCAGGGTGAGGAAGAGGAGGCTGAGGGGAGCCCCCATCACTCTCTGTCTTTGCAGAGAGGTTGGTGCTGGGCTCTGCTCACAGGTAGTGCCAGAAGCAGCCAGGATGCTGGTGACTCCTTGGCCACCTGGGCACACAGTTCAACCAACACCCCCAGGTTCTTTTCCCCCAGGCAGCTTTCCAGCCACTCTGCTCCAAGCCTGTAGCACTGTCTGGGCTTGTTGTGACCCAAGGGCAGGAGCTGGCACTTGGCCTTGTTGAACCTCATCCCATTGGCCTCAACCCATGGATCCAGCCTGAACAGTTCCCTCTGCAGAGCCTCCCAACCCTCCAGCAGATCAACACTCCTTCCTAACTTGGTGGCATCTGCAGAGAAACCCCCATCCAGCATCCAGCACCACCCAGTGGGTGCTTTCTAGTCTCCTCAAACTGCCAAATCCAAAAGGAGTGAATGTTTTAGAGACAAAATTAATAGTCAGTTATGATGACAAGCAAGCAAAATCCAGATGACTCCCACCCTCCACATCCAGCCATCAAACGTGTGGCTCCCCACAGCAATTTCTTCCTTACCCACAGAAGGAGCTGCAAGATGTTGAAAGCCCAGATCCTGGCCTGATGTTTGACTTCTATTCTAAGCCCCTGAGCTCAGCATGTGGTGGGAGGAAGCAATTTAGAGCAGAAAAAAAAAAAAAAAGAATAAATTCTCTGAATGATTCCAACTCACCAACACAGTCACAGCACTCATCCCAGAGGGTGCCCAGGCACAGCATGCACTCCTTGCAGCAAGAGCAGTTCCCTTCTCCAGGTCTACACTGGCACAGCTCCTGAAAAGTGACCCAAACTCATCAGACCCCAGAGAAAACCCAGGTGGCTCCAGAGGCTCCAGCAGAGCAACTCCTCCCAGAGCAGTGGCTGGTTAGAGCATCAGTAAGTAAATCAAAGTTTAGTGGGTTAATAAAGTGGGTGAACAGGGGGAAAAAAAAAAGAATTCCACATCTTTGTTTGGTTTTTTAAAGGTGATATTCTAAAGGCAAAGTGAAGTCAAGCATTGGAAGTCCTACTGGTGGTGGCAAAGTTGTTTGTGCTACTACCTGGGCCTCACCCTGCAGGTTCTCCAAGTGTTTTTGCAAGGAGATTGGGAGAAGGAGGTTTCTTTAGCTAAAAATAGTGAGTGTAGTGTATAATTTAGCTAAAAAAAAATGAAAAGAAGGAGGTTGCTCTAAGCTGCATGTGCAGACTCCAGAAGAAACACAACATTTGTCATCACACCTATTCAGGGGTTCTCAGAGGAGCTTAGTTGGTCTGGTCATGGAATGGGTTGGGTGGGAAGGGACCTTCCAAGGGCATCTGCAGCCAGAGCAGGGTGCTCAGAGCACCAACCTCCCCTGGGATGGGGCAGCCACCACCTCTCTGGGCAGCCTGGGATGGTCTCACCACCCTCAGTGTCAATTTCTCCTTCTCTCTAGTCTCAATCTCACTCTTTTAGTTTCAAACCATCCCCCCTTGTCCTGTCCCAACAGGTTCTGCTCAAAAATCCCTCCCCATTTTTCTGCCAGGCCCCTTGAAGTCCTGAAAGGTCTCTCCAGAGCCTTCTGTGGATCTCTGAATGCCTGTCTCACATTGCTCTGCATCTGCTTTATTACTGACCAGATTATTTTCCCCCCACTGGTCCAGCTGATTTAATTTTTTCCATTTTTAAAACAACCTCCTCCCTCTTCCCCTCCAAAAATCAACACCTTGAGATACTTCCAGCACTTTTGCAGCCTCTCTCTGAAGTGGAATGGCACATAGACATGTTTCTAACTGGTATTAGGGTAGACAAAGGGAAAAGGCACTGGAATGAGAAAATAATTCTCTTTTAACTACCTAAACCTGAAGGCACTGCTTTAGCAGTCCTTGCTTGTGGACCTCATGTCATGGAAACAACCTCAAGGGATGAAAGAGATCTAAATCCCAGGTCTCCTTCCCTCTAATTCCAGTTGGGCAGAAAGACTTGTGGCTGTATGATGACAACATATGGGCTTGAATCACCCTCTGGGGTCAAACATGGACAGTCAAGAGGTGATGTTTGGTTCTCCTGTCTTCAGGAACTTGGTTTTTGAGGATGCCTGGCTGACTATCACATTACACACAGCTGGTGAGAAAACAGAAACCTGTTACTGGAAACACTGACCACAGGATCTTTCCCATTCCCAGCTTTACTGGAAGAGCCACTGGCAAATCTCTGCTATGCACTGGGCCAAGGAGGAGATGACAGAAGCAGGGCAGGGACAGGCTGTGGTGTGCTCAGGAGACACATGGGTGGGAGGGCAAGGCATGAAGATGCCTTGGCATGATACCCTCTGAACCTGGAGTCACCACCTGAGGCTCAGGGCCATCTGCAGCCAGAGCAGGGTGCTCAGAGCACCAACCTCCCCTGGGATGGGGACAGGGCTGGGGCAGCCACCACCTCTCTGGGCAGCCTGGCACAGCCTCTCCTCACAACAATCCCTCCCTTCTCTCCAGTCTCCACCTCCTTCTTTGAGTTTAAATCTTAGATCTCCAATTTCCACCTCCAAGACAGCAAGTTCAGAAACTATTCAACACTCTGCAGAGTTTATGGTGACCTGTTTGCCCTGCCATGTGCTGGAGCACAAACTGCTGCTCCACAGGCACTTTCTGCAAGAGGCAATCTTAGCAAGCCTCCCAATTTTTATTTACAGAGTGGAAAACTCCCAAGATTCTTTTATTTTTTTTGAACTTTTTTTCATCCTCAGAAGTTTCTTAACGTCACCTATTACCATGCTGTTGCCAAGTGAAGGATGAAAACCAGGCTCATTAAGCAAAGATCCAGTTTTTTCCACAAGAGGAGACACCACAAACTTAGCAAAGATGACTGGTGGGAATGACTGACGCACTTCCCAAATATTTCTCTGTCTGCCTGATAAACAGATTGTGTCAGCCTGCAGAAAAAAAACCCTCAACAGAACAACAGGAGAAACAACCCCCAGTCAAACACTGCTACCTTGGATAGCAATTAAAGATATTAGTGTTATTAGCATTAAAAATCTCCTAATTATTTGCTCTTCAGCAGCAAAAGCAGGCACAGCACTTCCTATTTATCATTGCAACACCACCCAAGGCAGCAGGTGGGAGGAGGTGACTGTGCCTCAACTGCTACATGCAACATGGGAGCCAGAAATTTCAGGTTTTAGAGATGGAGCTGGGTGAATCTTAGGGATCTTGAAGCATTAAATGCAACCTTCCAGTTGACATTTGAAGTGGGATAAAAGGATTCTGCTGAGCTTGGGGTGGCACTTCATTTTACAACTTCACAGGGAGCAGAGGAAATTTTCTTTTCTTACCTATTTTTACTCCTGAATATTATTTTTAACCCAGAGGAGGGAGAAAAGAGCAACTTAATGAGTCTTCTACCCAGTTCTCCAGCTCTCCCTTTCTCCAACCACCTCTTCAGGGCACTAACTGGATGTTTTTCCCCCCTCTGTGGTTTCTGTAACCACTCTGCCTGACTCACCCACCCTGCACACTGGCACAGGAGAGGAGCCACGAGGCAAGGGGTGAAGTGAGGCAGAATGAGGAGCCTTCCCTGCTGATAGCTGGGGGTGGTGAGGCATCAGGGGGAGAAAATATTACTCATAAGTCAGCTTGGCAGCCCCCCAAGCTCAACTACTGAAGGTGCACCAGTGAAATCTATTTTGCTAGGCAAGAAAGGGGCTAAAAATCCAGATTAAATAGGAAGCAGGCATGGCTGTACAACAAAGACACTTCTGCTCTGCAGAGCAAATCAAGATTTTTTTGCTGTTTTCTTTTTTTACAAGGTATTGAACATCTGCAGCTTTTCAAAGCTTTCCTGAAATGACACAGGGTGTTTTCTCAGCTAGAAACACGACCTGAAGGCGTTGGCAAACTGGAAAGGGGGAGAGAAAGCAAAAAGAGCTGGTGTTTTGGGTTGGTTTTTTGTTGGTTTGTTTGGGTTTTTTTTTTTTTCTCTGTTCCTAGAACAGTTTAATAACAGCAAATCTCCTGGAAGCAAACCAGCCAGCAGTGTTTTGTTAACCCAACCGAGTTACGTGCCACGGAGGCTCAGGCTGAGAAGTCATTTTTAGCTGCCTAAGCCCTGAATGTAAGGAGCTGTGTTGATTTTGGACCACTGGGTTGAAGGAAAAAGCCTTGGAAACCCTTTCAAGGGTTGTAAGAGAATCCTAACAGGAGGTGGACACAAAGACAAGGGGGGGGATTTTAACTGGAGTTGCACCACACTGGGAACTGGGTGGTGTTGAGGAGAGAAAATTCCACTTTTTCCACCACACCATCCCTCTGCAGAAGGATCTGAAAGCTGGGTTTTCCTCCACAACATGATGTCCCACCCAGGCCTGAGCACCACAAGAGCCACTCAGGGACTCTCCATGAGGCTGTTGGCCACTACAGTTGTGGGAATGTCCCATCATAGAGGTTTCTGCCTTTAAGGATTTCCTCTGTGTCCCTCCACTCCACCCACCCAGCCTAACTGACCCCCTCATCTCCTCCACACCTTGGAAACATCAAAACAACCCACGTGGCCAAGTCAACAACAGCTGTGGTAGAATAAATACTGCAACACACGTGCCCTGGGCAACCAAAGCCTGGGGGGACACCTGGAAACAGTGATGGGAATAGTCACTTGGAGGCCCTAACCCCAGAGGCACCAGAAGGAGCTTTGTCCAAAGGTTTCAAGGGAATTAATTCTGTGGGCCTGCTCTACCTGCAGCCCAAAGATATATCCACAACTCCTTCAAGCCACAAAGGACTAGGGATCATCCCCCTGGATTCAGCAGGAGTGAGGCTGGAGCAGGAGTGTGGGGAGGAGCAGCTGAGGGAGCTGGGCTGGTTCAGCCTGGAGAGAAGGAGGCTCAGGGGAGACCTTCTGGCTCTGGCAGCTCCTGGCAGGAGGCTGGAGGTTGATGTTGGAGCTGAGGAAGAATTTCTTCCCTTCCAGGGCTGTCCCAGGCTGCCCAGGGCAGGGCTGGAGTCCCTGTGAGCCCTGGAGGGGTTTCCAAGCCCTGGAGCTGTGGTGCTGAGGGCCATGGGCAGTGATGCTGGGTTAAGGCTTGGACTTAATCTTCAAGGTCTTTTCCAACCAAAATAATCCTGTGATTCTAGAGCTGTTTTCTGAAGGCAAAGCCTACACAGAGAGCTGCCCCAAGCTATTTTCTCCCAGGTCTTTGCTTTCCAAAAGCAATCCAAGGAGCAGCCTACGAGAGCACCAACCAAGCTGGAGCCTTGGGATGGGAGAGGAAAGCCAAATGCACGAGAGTTGTTGATCTCAGGCTCTGTTCTGGACCTAACTAACTAAATATTTATGTAGGGACCTCCCTTAAGCAGAGCAGCTCCCAAGGAGTGGCAGTAATGACTGTACTGACTTGTAGCCACGCTGGCAAAAATATTTATGTTAACCGTATGTTTTTTTGGAGAGAGCAGGTCTTTTGTCTCATGACAAGCCAGGCAGCCTCACTTTCCACATGTAGAAGCAGCTGACAAACACTGGGGTTCTGTTTGCTCCCCAATTCCCCCCACCTAAATCCACATTATCCTGCTTTCCAGCCACGGATTTGGCCTAAGGAGGGTGGTTATAAAAAGAGGGTAGGGGAAAAAAAAAAGGTGGGGTAATGTGAGGAAACTCACCCCATGGAGGATTTTGTGATGAAGTCCAGATTTCTCCTGAAGAGTTGAGGGAGTTGAACAAGAAACAAACCTGGATATACTCTATTTATAGATGTGCCCCCAGAATAATGCACGTTTTCAGACTCAACACAGAGCTTCTGACCCTCAGTGCTGAGGAATTTGGGGGTTTTTTTCCTCAAGAAAAAAAAAAAGCCAAGAAGAAAGATGACAACTGGTTTAAAGGAAAGCTTTAGGAGTTTTCATATCCAGACTAGTCTGACCTGATCTGTTGTTCTCCAAAGAATGAGAGCAGACTGGTACATCAGGGCTGCTGGCAGGAGGAGAGCAGTGAGAATCAGCAGCAGAGCTCCCCTGACACTGCACCCTGCTCACCCTGGGTGACTTCAGGGGCTTGGAGAATGGCAGATGCCTGGGATTTTAGGGAAATGCTTGAAAAAGGGATTTCACATCAGCTGGAGCAAGTAAGGGAGAGCACACCTATGAGGGAAGGGGCATGGGGGGGTCTCATGCTGTGTCACCACAGAGATGCTGGAGTAATGTGCTGTTGGGACAGGACAAGGGGGGATGGTTTAAATTAAAAGAGGGAGATCGAGACTGCAGAGCAGGAGGAATTGTTGGTGCTGAGGCTGGTGAGACCATCCCAGGCTGCCCAGAGAGGTGGTGGCTGCCCCAGCCCTGGCACCATCCCAGGGGAGGTTTTGCTCTGAGCACCCTGCTCTGGGTGCAGATGCTCCCTGCAGGGGGTTGGATGACCTGGGAAGGTCCTTTCCCACCCAAACCACTGGGACTCTGTGTCTAACTGGCAGTGCTGTGGCCAAGTTGAGGCTGAACACTTGGCAGCAGCAGGCAGTGCTCGTGAAGAACAAGATCCTGCAGCCAGATCTGGATTTCAGACCAGATGGACGTTGCTCATAATATTGGTTGAGTGTGAATGGCTTTTACTGGAGTGTGAAGTAAACTGCTGCTGATTCTTGTTGGTTTGTTTGGAAAAAACAGGAATACTGGCACAGTTTGTACCAACACAATCTCACCTAAAGCTGCTCCAGACAGTTTGGGGCGTGCTCTGAAGGTAATTACAAAACCTCCTGTTGTCACAGTAGTTGGAAGGAAAATGGGGTGTTCACACCCCTTGTCAGTGTTTGGTAGCAGTGTAGCTGAGGTTGTTCAGTAAGGAGCAGAGGTGGGTTTTGCCTCTTCAAGCTGCCTTGGAATAGTCATCTGGAATATTTTCCATTTTCCTGTGTGGACAGCGTGCTGCTCAGCCCGTGCTGGAGGTGTCAGCTCTGTTCTGAATCCTTTGAGCACCATCTCTGTGGAGAAGCTGATGCAGAATCTTGTATTACATATGTCTGCTTCCTTTCCAAATAGATGCTGGATAAATGTTGTATGCAGAGAGTCAGGAAAGGATTTCTTCTTCAGCCAAATCCAGCAGTTAAACGTTGCATCATATCCATATCAACCCGTGTTTTGGCCCTTGTTTTGATGTGCACTTCTGGTGCACTGCTGAGCCTACTCTGCTCTACCAGTGCACAGCTTTAACAGTTTAAATTGTGCTTGAAGATGAGCTGGGAAGTTCCCACTCTCTGCCTGCTGTGCAGATGAGGAAGGTGGATGAAGGTTCCAGGTAGGTGCAGGGTGCTCTGACTGGAGGTTCTCCAGGGCAGGAGCTGAAATGAGCTAGTAAAACATTGGAGTTGTCACTCCTACTGAGAGAAGATTCCTCCTTAATCCTCATATGGCTGCTGTCTCTGCTGGAGTGTTAATAGATAGTCTAATTTGTGAGTTAAATTACTAATTGTATTATGAGTCTAAACCTTATTAAGCCTTTTGTGTAGAATTAGATCACAGAGCTTTGGGAAACTGAACGCTGCTTGGGCTCTGGCTCCTCTCTAGTGAGGGAGGCAAGTTTTCCTGGTGGCTTTGCTTTGGAGCTGCATAACTCTGAGGCTGCAGGTGATTCCCTCCTGGAGATGGAGGCTGCTCCCCTCACCTCCCCCTGAATACTCCTGGTGTGTTGCTGTGCAGATCTGGGGGGGGTCAGCAGAGACTGTTTCCAGCAGTGCTCCATGCTCCCCTCCCTGGCTTTGTGCTGGACTCACCCTGCTAATGCATCCAGGCTGGAGATGGAGCTGATTGCCTCCAGCAGAGCATCCCTGGGACCTAATGGGTTTTGACATGGCTTGCAGTGAATGTTTCTGCTGATGGGGAGGGTGGCTGTGAACTGTGCTGCCTTTCATACAGGAGTATTGCACCCGTGCAACTTCATTTGCTTTAAGAGAACATCTTCACAGATGCTCCATACATTCCCCCCCCCCCCCGTGTAGGAGAGAATTGCAGTGGCATCAAGTTTTACTCCGTGCACTCCAAGCACTTGGGAGGAACTATTCCAACTTTTGAGTCTACTCACTGGAGGAGGAGTGGCCCTGACTGTGACTGCTCAGCAGCAATGAAAACAGCTCCAACTTCTCCCAGCTGTTCCCAGGACAAATCCAAGCACAGCCCCATACCAGCTACCGTGCAGAGAAGTGACTCCACCCCAGCTAAAACCAGTCCATGCTGGGAGCAGCATGGGATTGTAGGTGTCTGGGAAGAGGGAGAACTTGAGAGCTCTGGCCTTGGTGGATAATTCCTCAAGGAGGCAACACTTGTACACTTGAAAACCAAATAAATATCTATCTTAAAAGGGAAGGAAAAAAAAGCATAAGCGTGTGGTTGTTGTGTTAAATGAATTTTAAAGCTGGTGAGAAGAGGCATTCAGAGCTGAGGATGCTCTGGGGGAGAAATGAAAGCAGGCTGAAGCTGTTTCCCCTCCAGGGCTTTCTGCAGGATGCAGGAGAAGTGGTGCATGCTGAAGCCTTGTTTAGAGCCTTTCACTTACTGTTAATAAACTGGGGATGTTCTAAAAGGTTTCCATAATTAAAATGCAGTCCTTGAGTACAGTGTGTTTTCAGAGTGGTCTAAAGCTTTGCTGCCTCTCAGGCTGCTTAAATCATTATTTATATACACAAAAAAAACCCCAAACCAAGCGAAAATGCTGCAGCCAACTCGGTGGTTTGAAGTTGTTTTCAAGCAGAGTGATGTTAGAAATGTTGGGTATTGAATAAATGAAAATAGAACTTACTGGGAAGCTGATAAGTGTACAAATTGACTGGTTAGTAACAAATTACCAGGCTGGAGATTGGTTTTGCCTTTTCTATTTTATATATTTTTTTTTCTTCCTTAATTGGCCGAATATTAATAAATCTGGTTTATTTCTGGAAAAAAACAAGTTTTTTAATGGTCTGGCAGAAATTCATCGTAATAAAAAACCACAACCCCCAAAAAAGCTCAAGAATTAGCATAATAAATAATTATTGCTTGCAGGGTTTTGTATTGTTAAGATAATAAAACGTTAAAAAGCAAGCCACTTGAGTAGAAAGTAATTGGGCTGACAAGCACCACACAGCCAGCATTCACAATCAAGTAAACCTTCCCTCAATGTCAACCTGATTTGCTAGCTGCAGAAATGCTTCCTCACATTATGGAAATGGGCTTTTTTTTTTCTTTTCTTTTCTTTTCTCCCCCACTCCTCTCCACTGAAAAACTCTTTGGCATCTCATTCATCTTGCCTGATGTTTGATTTCATGCTCAGGTTCAAACACAGGTGGGTTGTGGGTGGGTTTTTTTTTTTTCTGTCTACATGACCACAGGCAAATCTCTCCATTAATGTCAGGATGGATCCCTGCATCCCTGCCACGTGTCACTCATTGCTGGATCCCTATCTGGAGGGCTGGGGGTGTGCAAGGCTTGGATTCTCCATCCCAGCAGCTCACCTTGACCCTCCCAAGAAGGGACTGTGCAGGAGAAGGGTTGGAAGTTCCAGCACGGGGAATTCCCCATCAAGTGGGGAAGAAAGAAAACACAACCCAGTGTGGCTTTGATGAAGAGTGTCCCTGCTCCCCACCGCAGAGCTCTGCAGAATGCCTGACCCGGGGGAGTTCTGAGGGATGGAGGGAGGGGTTGTTGTTGTTCCTCAAGTGCCCTGAAAAAAAGAAAGGCAAAGCAGTTAGACGCATTCTGGGGGTTTTGTTTTCTGAAATTCCACTGAATGGCTTGTGCCAGAGGCAGCCTGCAGCTCTCCAGACTGGGGGGTTTGACCTTGCCTGCTGAAACTTGTGTAACTCGGGATGCTGGGATGGGTAGAAGCATTTCAAAGGACAGTTAAGAACTGGGATCTAATTCGTGGGCTCTGCTTGTACTTACAAATAAACCAGTGATAACCAGAAGCAGTTTCATCATTAAAATGAGTTAGTGACTGGAAAAATACCTTCCCCAGTGCACTTTATCTATTCAAATATTTTCCTCTGATTCAGAATCTCCTCTGCATGGAGTTTGAAGACAGTGGAGGGGAGAAGTGATGCTCTGGGAAGAAGCACAAACATGTTTTCTTGTGGCAGGGGAATTAAAGGTTGTTGTCCAGAGATGTTCTTTGGGGGTTTTTTCCCCCTCTCCTTTTTGTTTCCCTCATTCATTGAACTGTTTGACTTTCAGTCGGGTTCTATTCCTTCCAAATGCTGTGGAAAGCTAACCCTTTCATCTGGAGCCCAAAAGAAGACTCAGAGAAGCCTGCTTTGGATCCCAGACACTCTGGTATTCACAGGGGGATTGGCTCCTTGGAGACTTGGCTCCATAAATCTCCATCACTGTCCTCTTATTTCTGCTTTTACCACTGCATGCTGTGCTTGCCAGCACTGTGCTAAGTAATGAGATGACACATGCTGGTCATTTCCAGGGGATTAAAGGGCATGTTTGCAGAGAATTCTGGAGCTTCAAGTCCCAGTAAAAACATCTTGCTAGTAATCACTGAACAGTGACAAGGTCAAGGGTTATTCCGTGTTTAAATTAATTACCATCTCAGACTTCTAATTAGGTGTTGCTGTATTAGAGCTGAGATCTCACAAAGGACTGAAAAAGTGCTTTTCTCTGCTTTTCTTTCTGTGTTTTGGGTACCTCACCAGGCTCCGTGGTATTGACACCTGGGAATTGAGATTCCAGATCATCAAATCAGAGTGGTTTGGGCTGGAAGGGATAAGATTATCAACGTGAGGAGAAACTTCTTCCCTGGGAGGGTGCCAGAGCCTGGCCCAGGCTGCCCAGAGAGGCTGTGGAGTCCCCTTGTGCAAAGGGGAGGAAGAGAATCTCTCCCCAGTTGTGCAAGGGAGAGTTGCAGAGGAAATGGAGAAAGGAGAGGTGGGGAATTGTGGAGAGGTGATGAACAAGAGCTGGGAAAAGGGAGAAAACAGAAAACACAGGCTGGGAAACCCTGCAGGGTAGAAGAGCCAAGGAGAAGAAAAAGGAAAAGCAAATGTGAGTGGGATGTGGAACACACAGAGTATTTATCTCATTTCTTTTCTATAGGAAAGGGAAAAATGGAAGGAGTGCCAGGAACAAGCTGTGTTTTCAGTTTATGGATAAAACCTCTCTTTCCACTGTGTTGCAGCTAAACAAATGATGTCTGAAGAGGCTTGTTGGTTTTTTCTTTTGACTTTCTGGGCACCTGGTGACTCATGCAGCTTTCACTCTGGCAGGTAGATTTGCTTTTCTAATGGATGTCAAGTTAATTTTTCAAGTTCTTGTGTGCCCAGCAGCCATAAATAGGTGTTGTGCTGCTTCTTCCTTTGCTGGAGTAATGGTTTATTTTGATAATTTCCCTTTAAAAATTCTTTAAAATTAAAAAACTTTAATTTTTTTCTTGTATTTTTTTCCACCCCCAAATTTTCAGTCTGGGCAACCCACTGTGTTTTTAATTGAGCATGAAATGAAAATAGATTTGCTTCCCCAGTTGGTGTTTTTACCTGTCAATACTGGCAAAACTGCACTGGGGCAAGGTTGGAGGCTAATGTGTTGCTCTTTTCTTTCTGCCATTCCCCCATAGTGGTTTTTAACTGGAAAAAAAAGCAAAGCAAACAAAAGCCACACGAAAAAACCAACCCCCTAATCCTTGGTGCTCAATCCACTTGTCAAACAGGCTGAATATGCAGAGCAAATAATTGATGTTTGGAAATAGTCTGGTAGATCTGGGTGTATGATTTTGTGGGTTGTTCCTGTCATTAGACATTATATATATATATATATAAGATATACTATTGAACTTAAGCTAATCTGTTCTCAAAGCTCTTTTAATGAAATATGACATGTATTTACCTGATGAAAATAAACTGAGTTGCTACAGCTAGTGAAAAAAAATCTAAATATTTACTTCTGGTGTTTCCAGTTCTTCAAGTACATGTGGGAAAAGGCTTTAGTTTTGTGTTTCTCCAGTGAGAAGCATTTCTGTGGTCTAGAAGATTAGTGGTTGAAACACCACTTGGGTGATTGGGAAGCAAGTTAATTGGTTAATTTGTTTGCAGCTCTGTAAGGGAGCTGGGATGGAGCTGGTGCTGTGCAGAATGGGTGTTGCTGATAGCCCTGTGTGGGTAGGTTGCTGTGGAATGAATTCCTGAAAGTGGAATTCCACCTTTTGCAGAAAATGCTTTTCACATGGAGACTAAATTATCCCTTGGCTTGAAATATTGATTAGGTTGGTAGTGGGATTCCAGCAGCTGAGCCAAGCAGTGAGCCACCAGCTCTTGTGAAGCTCAGGGAGAGTGAGTTGGTCAGAAGATGGGGATTATTCCACTAGATCCTCCCACACGGAGCCTCCTGATGCCAACATCTTGTAACTGTTGAAGAAACAAGAGACACAAGAGACTCAGTAAAAGATGTACAGACAGAGACAGGAGTTTGCTGCTCTTGGTGGCAGAGTTAGAGACAAAACTGAGCTGGGACAGTTCTTGTGGCTGTTTAATTGCAGCTATTTTATTGCTATTTTAACCCTTAGGTGATTTTATTTCCCCCTACACAGGCCAGTTCTCATCTCTTGGATTGCAGTGCAGCTGCTCAGGGTGTGACAGGCACCCTTCAGCTGATTTATTCTCTCTTAGTGCTGAAGAGTGAGTTAATGAGTAAAACAGGAGCTGGGCAATATCCTGAAGTCACTTTTCCAGACTATCTCCAAGCTCAAATATTAACTGCACTGCATCATCTCCCTCCCTCTGCAATCTCTGCTGAAAGCATCAGAGCATCCCAGACTGCTTGTCCCCTATCACTAGGGGGAAGAAGAAGATGATTCCTTGGTGCTTTTCCAGCCTGGCTGGAGTGTCCATAACTCACTAGCCTTGGAATAAGCAACATTTCAGTGGCTGTTGGGTGTCACTGTGCTCACCCAGAGCTCTTCATTCCCTCTGCTAACAAGCTTATCAGGGTTAAATCAGAAATATCATCACTTTTGAAGTGATCTATTAAAAGGAAGAATGTTCCCATTGCAAGCCAGAGGGATTTTTATGTCTTTGGATGGTACTGAAATGGCACAGAGGTAAAAATCCATCGTGGCTGTCAAACAGCAGGAGAATTTGAAGTGCTGCTTTCTCAAGTTCAGCAGTACTATCCATTTCTTCAAGCTTCTTGACTACTTTTATTTTCCATTTTCTATTTCACCATCCTGTATTCCCCAGTAAAAGAGGCTGCAGTTGGCAGGTGGCTACTGAATTGTGCATCAGGGCTGGGCTTCTAGTGTCTTGTGTGGCAGAGGCAAAGGAAACTCCATCCCTGCCATAGAATTCCTTTGATTTGCTATTAAATTTGGAATATTCCCTGCAATAACTTAGTAAAATCTTCCAGTGTGCTCAGTGTGTTGTCTTCTACTTACCCTGTTGAGTCCTGGGGAGCTTGATAGAATTTGTGTCTCCACAGCTGGAAAGAAGTCAAATAAGAGTGTGTGTGTGTGTGTGTGTGCACATCTGTGTGTAAAATACTTCTGTCTGCCTCCAAAATTCAAGGCACAGCCATTTAGAGAAGT
>JAOEGS010013814.1:34315-56833 GCA_025447755.1 Corythornis vintsioides | reverse complement strand
CAGGTGAGGTTGGCCAAGGCTCTGAGCAGCCTGGGCTAGTTGAGGGTGTCCCTGCTTCCTGCAGGGGGCTGCACTAGAGACCTTTGGAGGTCCCTTCCAGCCATAAACTTTCTATGAGTCCAGGTAGTGTGAAGGTTGTGTAGAGTGTAGAGTTGTGCAGAGTGAGCCAGGCACAGATGCCCAGGTGGCTGCACTTGTTTCTGTAGTGCTGTGTCTAAGCTAGTGACCATGCTTGAGGCAGGTAACACACAAGAGATGCTTTCAAATAGCAGGCACCAGTTTAATGTTTATGACTTTTTCTTTTCTGGAAGATCTTTCCTGTTGCCTGGCTGTGGCTGTAATGTTAGCAGTCGTGCTGCTGTCACACTCTGTCACTACCTTGAGAAGCAAGGTGCAATCATCTTCTTTTATTTCATGGTGCACTTAACCACTCACTCAGAATTCAGACAACATGCTGGCCAGGCATGTGGATCTGTCTTCTTCCCTCAGCCACTGTTGCACCTGCTGGTGCCCACATAAATACAGAATAAGTGACATGCCAATAGGCTGTGGAGCTCAAGGGAATTAAGGTTCTGAACTAGTGTATTTCTTTAGAATGTACTGTTCTCAGAATATAATTTGGTGATGCAGCTGAGCCAGTCTTAACTAAATGCAGCCTGTACTGGAAACTGAAGTCCTACTTGCCCTGTATTCCTCATGTTCCTTCTGCTTCCCTTGTGCTGGCACCACTGCTGACTCATCCAATGGTGAGCTCCTTTAGGTTACTAATTTGGCAGAAAATTACTAATTGATGATGTTATTTTTTGCCAGCTTAGTTCCTAGACTTGCTCAAGAGCAGAACAGATGAGTGCCACAGTGTGTGGAAAGGGAAGGGAGCAAAAGGGCTCCTTTTATCAGTAGTTTGTAGCTAGATTTGTTAGGCAAGTTTAAAGCCTTGGAGAGAATAGATAGAAAATAGTTGAATAGATAAAAAATAGTTGAATAATCTTCATTTGCAGGATTCATTGCAGCTCAGCAGGTGAAGCTTCGTGCTTTCATCTTCCCTGGCTGCACTGAGGATTTATTTGAGATACTGTTGAAATAAGTCTGGTTGGTTGGGGATCTCTGTAGAAATCTTTTAATTATGTAGCTTTTTAGTCTTGATGGTTTGAATGTGCTCTCTTGGGCAGAATTTGGTTTTATTCCACTTGGCATCAAACTTTCTTCTGGAATAGATGAGTTACTTTAGAGTCATGTTTGCAGTGTTCTTTAATTGATCTTCTCTGTGGTAGTCAGGATAGCACCTCCACTTCAATAACCTGGTTTAGAGTGAAAATAAAATTATGCAAGTGTATTTTACACAAATCCTTTGATATAAAGCAGCTGTTTGTGTTTTCTCTTTGTTAGAAATTAGTCCTAGGTTAACTGAGAACCTTTGAATTTTGCTGCTGCATGACAACATTTATTCTTTCAGTTGCTTTCCCTACAGTGTAAATTTAAGTTTTGAGACATATAACATGGTAGATCACCCAGATGAAATCCATGTAATTGAACTTCTTGTACTGGAATTACCATCTTGGTTTGATAAAATTAACATATTTAATCAGACACATGCATCTCAGAGATTTGGAGGGAGAAAAGTAGGAAATTATCAAGCTGCTTAAAACATTTATCTTGCATGTTAGATCTCTGCTTAGTGAGCAGCTCAATTTCCATGAATCAAGGAAAGCTCTTGTTGGTCTGGAAATGCTATTGAAGTATTAAAAAAATCTAACTTTTTGTAGGTCAATTTTGTCCTTAGTTTCCAGATTACTTCTTTTGAGGTCATCCTTCTTGACACACTTAAAAATGGTGTCACAAAGGCTTCTGCTGGAAAGAATTTAGTGAGTTTAGTGTGCAGTGGTGTGCTTTAGGCTTACAGTACTGCTTAAGGTCAGAGTCTCATCCACAAATAGATATCTTACATTACCTTCCTATTATAGAATATTTTGTGTACTGAGAGTTATTCATTTGATCCCTGAAAGTTCTGTATGCAGCCTATTTACTATGAAATACTTTCTTTTTTAAATCAAAACATTTCAGTTAATAGGGAAGAATAATGACTGGTTCTGTAGCTTGACACAGGAGAGTACTAGCTAAACAGTTCCTATCCCTTATTATTTACCTCTTTTAAAATATTTGGGTTTTTTTAATGATTATTTTATTGTTTCCCCCCCAAATAACTAATTTCATTTCTTGGGTTCATCATATTGCTTACCTGTGAGTTTACTGGCAAAGATCAGCTGATGTATTGGTATTTGAGGGTCAATCTTTAAGGACTATTTAACCTAGTATTGCTTGTAAATGTTCAAGTTATAAAAAGGTACAATCTTGTATTGAATGTTCTGAGCTGCTTCTGTGAAGGCAGAAGTACTAATTTTTATTTTTTTTTTTTTTTTTATACTTAGGGTGCCATTTTCTTGGAAGGAATAACAGTGAAGTGTGTGAACCAGGTGACAACACAACCAAAGTTAGGAGGAATACAGCAAAAATGTCAGCAGTTTTGTGGATGGGAAGGGTATGAGAACATTTAGAACTTCTTTCTTTATACTGTGTAGAAAAAAAGTCAGAA
This sequence comes from Corythornis vintsioides, assembly GCA_025447755.1. NCBI lineage: Eukaryota > Metazoa > Chordata > Aves > Coraciiformes > Alcedinidae > Corythornis > Corythornis vintsioides. The sequence goes on along the minus strand of JAOEGS010013814.1, from coordinate 54,243 downwards.
AAAAGGAGACTGGCCCTTTCTACTTGACACCCACTCTTCAGATATTTGTAAACATTAATATGATCCCCTCTTAGTTTTCTCTTTTCCAGGCTTAACAGCCCCAAGGGTTCTCAGCCTTTCCTCACAAGAGAGATGTTCCAGTCCCTTCATCATCTTTGTAGCTCTCCATTGGACTCTCTCCAGTATTTCCCTGTCTATTTAACTGGGGGACCAGAACTGAACACAGTCCTCCAGATGCAGTCTCACTAGTGGAGAGTAGAGGGGGAGGAGGAAATCAACACCCTTTTCTTTGTGCACCCCATTTGGTGCTTGCTCAAGCAATAGACTTGTTTATCCAACTGCTAAGACACTTCAATATTGAGATATAATACTCATTTTACAGCTGACTTGGATTTGTGTCCAATGTTAATGGAACAGTTGATTTTAATGTCTCAGATTCTGAACTTGTTGTTTGCAAAGCTGATGATCCAGAGAGTTGCTCACAGTGCTTCCTAAATTGCTGATGCCTGTAGTTCTTCTGGTGCTTGTCATGTTGAATTAAAATACCTCTTCATCCAAAGTTAAAAGTGAGGAGTTCCACATAATTTAGTGTTTTGTCATAAACAAATACCTTATTCTTATCAGATAAGCACTGGATTCCCTTTGCAAAATATTTTGCTGGAGAAGATGCTCTATCTCAAAGTTAACCTTGTAAGAAGTCTGATAGAAGGTGTGACTTTAGTCAAATGTGGAAAATGCCTTTTTTTTCTTTTTTTTTTTTGTTTCTTTTTTAGGTCTGGATTCCCTGGAGCACAGCCTGTGTCCATGGACAAGCAAAATATTAAATTTTTGGAGCAGAAGCCATATAAAGTTAGCTGGAAAGCAGATGGCACTCGGTAAGTTCATTTTCAAATGAAAAAGAAACACCCAGCATGCTGTGCAGACAGTTTGCATCTACTCAGGAAAGTGAACTCACTTGTGCAAAGGGCAAAGCACATTCTGAACAAAACTGACTCAGAGGATGAACTTTTTTGCTGTCCTGGTACCTAACACTTGCTAAAATTTGTGGTTGAGTTTCTTTTTAGCAGCTGCTCTGCAGACTGACTGTAAATGTGTGTTCTTTTCACAACACTGTCCTGTCTGTCAGCCAAGACTTGCCACCAAGGTCTTAGAATAATCTTGGATAACATTAAGAGTTTGTTAAGCTCTGAAGTGTTTATAAAAGTTAAATTAAAACTTCTAGTTGATCCTTAATAAGCTGCTGGTATTAGAATTTTTTTTTTAAATTATTTTGTACTGTGCTCCTTTGTTCAAACTTTTCTCACATTGATTGTAGCTGTGACTTTTATTTTGCTAACAGACTACAACCTGACTGGATCGTTGTGCTGAACCTCTTTAGTGTTGTTATTTTGGGTTGAAATACATCCTTTTATTTGATTTCTCCAGTATTCTCATGTTAGCATTTCCAAGTAGGAGAAATGCCACATGTCATCACATACAGCATGGCAAAGCACTTTTTTTCTTTGGCTGCAACTGGTTATAGTTGGGTCTCAATTGCAAGAGAGTCACTTATCTAAACATGTGCATCTGCTATCACTTTGGGTGTCCTTTAATTGCTTTGGAGTGAAAAAGCCATGTTAAAAAGTCTTTTACCTCTACACTGAGCAGCTTAGATGGGCTATGGAAGGTATTTGCTGTTGACATGGAAATAAAACTCCAAAGGGCAGGTGCCCTGTTTCCTTGTGCTCTTGCAAAGAAGTTCTGTGGCTCTTGATACAACAGATCTTTCTTGAATAAAATTCCAAATCTCCAAAATTATACTTACTTTCATAGGACTGAATATTTTTAATAGGTTGGAATGTTTGTGAAATTACAGGTATTTTCTTAAGGCTTTGAAATGGTCATCAGTGGGGATTGATACTCTAACCTTCTGTTTTTCTGCAGTAATTCTGGTTTCAAAACTGAAATCAAGGATCCCAGGTAGTAATGGAAGTGGTATCAACCTGCACTACTCATAGCATGCAGATCACCATCTTGCTTTTTGTTGTGAGCACTGTCTTGAGGTCATTAATAATGTGATTTCTTGCCTAATAGTCAGTAGTGTCTGAGCAGCAGGAATAACTAAGGGAAACACAAGGAAGAACTTGTTCCCAGTGAGGGTGGCAGAGCCTGGCAGGGGCTGCCCAGGGAGGTTGTGGAGTCTCCTGTTCTGGAGACATTCCAGACCCCCCTGGATCTGTTCCTGGGTGATTTGGTCTAGGTGCCCCTGCTCTGGCAGGAGGATTGGACTAGATGATCTTCTAGCTCCCTTCCAATCCCTCACATTCTATGATTTAATTCTTTGCTCTATGAATTGGGTGTCTTGTGAGAATTACCCAGTGTCTCCACTTGGAGTCAGTCAGGATTCAGCACAATCGAGCTACAACTACAGAAAAAAACAACCCAAAACCTTCAGGTGTCTCTCCTCTGTGGATTTTGCACTTGAAGGGTTTAGTAGCTGGGGAAGAGCATGAAAATGCAAAGGGAGGTGACATCCAAGCATTAAGAAATGGGTGGAAATATTTGGCCAATTGAGGTTGGCTCTGTCCACCAGTGCTGGGGTGTTCTCAGGGTGGCAGGAGCAGGGCTCTGTCAGAGCCAGGCTTATTCCCAGAGCCCTCCAGTGCATTCAAAAGCTGCTGAGCCTGAACAAGTCAAACTTTGCCAGCTTAAACTGGCCGTGCAAAGAGCCAGATGGGGAGTCTTTGCCTTTATGGTGCTTTTAAACCACATTCCAGCTATGCTGCCCGTGAACTTGACTTGTAGAGCTGTGAAAATATGTTTACAGAGTATTAATGTCCTTTGCAGCTCAGATATTGGTAATCCTTGCCTTTTTTCACAGCTTAGTCCTTCAGGAAGCCTTTGTTTTAGGCATTGACTTACATTAGCATTTCAGTGGGTATTAAAGACAGTTTATGGAAATGTTTTTTGTATAATTTAAACCTATCGCTTCAAGAAATAGTAATAGCAGATAATGATTGTTTTTAAACTAATTTGTCTACAGAAGACCATTTCATATTAAAGGGAAAAAAAAATGCTTAATCTGCAGTGTCTCTAGTGCATTGCCACTGAAGAATATTCTGTTCAAAGCTGTGATTAGCTTACACAGATTGCTATGTCTTGGAACAATTAATAAGATGCTGTAAAATTACAATGAGTTCTATTCCATAGGGTTGTAAGCTTCCCCTCCCCCCCCCTTTCTTTTTTGTGTTTGCATTTTCAGTATGAAGGATCTTGATCATATATTATTTATTTGGAAAATTACAGTCTTCTGAAATGGTCTTATTTTCTTACTCAAATGTACAGGATATGTACATTCAGAATACTAGAATAATTATATAGAAAATACTAGCACACTTGGAGGGACTACCTTTTGTGAAAGAAATTAGAGTGCACATGTGGTTTCTTTTAGGAATTTTTAGCATTTTGGACATTCTGTCCTGTGTTTTTAGAGTTCCAGCATGGTGACAAAACAGAATGGATGAAGAATAAACCTAAGGGAATGAAATAGTTCTTTTAAATTAGAATAATTTGCAGTTGATTATGGAGATACACAGACTGATAGGTGTATTCAGAGAAGGAAACTGTGCTGTGAAGATCCAGTGTTAATGAAATTCAGATGAAGGAATGTTGTGAAATAGAGATTTAAGATGAAAACCTGAGCTATTATTTGGACATTTAGACCCTGTGCATGACAGCTGCCCTAATCAACAATGAAAAACGACTGTGGCACTTTTTCCACTGGCCATACTTCTAATTATTTTGTTGTTCTCCAATGATCCAGCCTCCATATGCAATTAAACAGATTTTCATTAATTTTCCTGAACACTTGTGTTGACAGGCGTGACCTTCCTGAATTTAATATTAAGACATCAGTTAATGGAGATCCATTTATGGCTCCCCTGCTTACATTTATCTGGAGATGGAACCCCAGTCATCAAATATCTCTGAAGCTATTCTGGTTGTAGCAGTCTAGGCTTTGCCTATTACAGTATTACTTGGCTTGCATCCTCTTTTTATTTGTCTGTTTGGTTTTTTTTGTTCAGCCTCTTTGCTTAAAAAAGCTCTGCTGTTTCATTGACCTGATTTGATTTAGAGAAAAGCAGATGCTTGACTAATAACTATATTAAACTTTCTCACTTAAATAAAACACTCTCGTCTCAGTTAATAGCAATATTTGCTCAACTTAGCCAAAGTTCTTAAATTTCACCATTGTTAAATACTTGCATTTTATTCCTGCATCAGCAGTTTTCTCCAGAGGTTTCCTGGCTGAAGTGTTTATTTGTGGATTGTCTTAACTGGAACGTGGAGTCAGAACTTCTACTTCTCTGCAAAGGCATTTGCTATTTCTAGATTTCAGCTGGAGCTGACATTCACATTTCTGGTTTAAGAGCTGTGTTCTCATTGGTTTTATTTGTCCATTTTTCAGTGGTAGAACAGTTAATGTTTCCCTGCTTTCTTAGTATATTTTTCCACCCCTAATTTAAAAAAATCAAAGAAAATATTTCCCTAAATTCAAGAGTGTTACCATCATGTGGTGTCTATGGTTAAATATTTTGATACTATAATAGATTTTGGGGAAATTTACTGGAATAGGATCTTATCTGCATTTGAAAATGTGTGGGTTCTGAGTCTGGTTTGGGTCAAAACTCCTCCATCCTCTTGGAGCCCTGAGTTCAAGAACTTTTGACATACCCTTGCTTAGTCTAAAAAACTAATTAGCCCTCATTTGCAGACTTTGTGCCACACACTGTGTTCTGCCTTTGCTTTGCTTTCCAGAGCCCTTGTTCCATGAGCATCAGCAAGGAACTCCTTGTTCCCACTCCAGCTTTCCTTCTGGAGCATGCTTACCCCAAAGGAAAATGCAGTGTCAACAAATCCATCTCCCCTGCAGTTCATAAATGCCTGTGTGTGGAGATGTGTGGACTTGAAACTCAGGGGTAGAAAAATGAACTTGGAATTTCAAGAGCCCTCAAGCTCACTTAGCATTGGCTCTCTTTGGATAAATAGCTCCTTTTTGTGCCAGCTATTTATGTGTATGTAAATACCAACACAGTCCTGTTTTGGGGATAAAGACCTCTAAAATAATACTAATTAATTATTATTGATAAAAATCACTTATCTCTGCAGCTATTCTGAGCAGTTTGCTGTGGATTCTATTCTGGATATTTATTGGAACAGTTGTCAAACCTCTGATGTCTTCAAAAGAATTTTAATGCAAATCTAGTCAGGAGGCACTGAAATATCCAAAGGACAAAATCCTCCCTGCTAGACTCATGCCTTTTGGCTTTGTTGAGTATGTTAATGTAGCTACAAGGTGTGTGCAGCTTTACATCTGATTTCATAATGCTGTGTTTCCAAAATAGTAGTTTTTTTCTGAGTGTAAAGTGATTGTAGCAGTGTGTTCAGGACATACTGCCTGAACTCAGTGGTACCAACTTGATCCTGTACAGTGATGAACCTGGGTGGTTAGTGGCTTTCTGCATCCCTTGGTATGTCTCTCATTAATACTCTTTGTAGCAGATGTTTGTTCTAATGAGTGGAGCTGAATGTTCAGGCAGGAGTAGGGTTGGTAAAGTAATGAGGCACTAGGTTGGAAAAAAAAAAGAAAAAAAAAAGACTGTTACCACTAAGAATAATAAAAACCTTTTAAATGTCTGTGGAATAATTCAAATTAATACAATCAAACAAGCCTAGGTTTCAGCATGGTAAAATGTGACCTGAACTCAATGCAAGCTATTAAGGGGTGCAAGTTATTTTTCTGCATTTGCATGAGTACCTTTTTATTTTTCACATCTGTACACATGCAGTTTTAATAAGAAATCATACCATCATAGTACTGTGGCTGTTCAATTATGATAAAGGGGGCTATTTAAAAAAAAATGTGGAACAGGTAGTTCTTGCCAAAGGCTATTAGAGTTGAAAAATGCAAATTTGATGGTTTGCAGATACCTAAATGCAAAGAAGTGGATGCAGAATGTAAAGCAGCTCTTTGAGAACTGCTACTAATTGTCTAAAAGGTGTTTGTAACAACACAGGACCATCTCTGAGGGTAGGTATTTTTTCTTGATTAGCAAATTGTATTGTAGAAGAAAGGCCTGTTGCCTAAAGAATTCTCATTTTGTTGGTATCATAATACAAAATAAAAATAGTAAAGCTACACTTAACTCTGTGATAAAACTGGTGGCCAAATTTTCGGATTGTGTTTGAGTCAAGTAATTTTGATTTATCCAAAGCATGTAAGTTACTGTTACCAAACTTGTGATAGCTTCCCAGGTTTCTTTAGTTCAGCTTTTTGTACAAATGAAAGGAAGTTTATATTTTTATTGAGAACTTGAAAATTCTTGGCAGTTGCAGCCTCTTCAGAAACATATTTGTGACCATTACTTGATGGAAGTCCAGTGGGTGTGTTTGAGAGAAGTTTTAATGCATGTTAAAATGTGATGAAGACAAGGTCAAAGTTTCTCCCTGAATTTGCATGACTAAATACTTCTCTCTTTATTCTTTGATCCTTTACAAGATGAGATGAATCTTAAATGCAAATGGAAAAATTGCAGATTCCTAATCTGAGGAGTTATCCAGAAGTCATTTGTGACAAGAGTAGCTTGTGAAAAGGTGATCATTGCTAAAGAACAGCTCTTAAAAAATAGAGAAAACTGAGAAACAGATTTTTTTTTTTTTTTTTGGTTTAGAAATTGAGGTAAAATAAACTAGCTCAAAATTAGGTGGCAAGGAAGAAATATGGTAGCCTGTCTGCTAAGAATTAAAGAAGAGGTAGTTGAATGGGTTAATGGCAATACTATTATCCCTGGGAGACAGGAGAAGGGTAGAGAGAAAGCTGGGATGATAGCAAGAATGAAGGAGGACAGAGAAGACTGAAGAGTAGTGCTAATCCAATTAAAAACCAAATCTATGTGCTTGAGAACTCATTATTAAGAACAAGAAACTGGCTTATTAGGAAAGCAGATCTAGAGAATGGCAAGATTGTCTCCTGGGAGAAAAGGTATTAATGTGGAGTCGAGCTTGAAGCCAACTGTTGGAAATGAGAAAGAGACCATTTATTAATTGTCAGAGTGATGCAAGTGATGTGACCAGATTCTCATGGATGTGGAATTTTATACCCAGTAGTGGAAAATGCCAGAAGTGGAGAGTTACACAATTGTTAGGGGATTCTTTGCTGAATTAGAGGGGGACAAAAAGTCAGAGTGTTGACATTTGACAGGTGGCCTTGGAAAGGGTGTGAACAGGAATGTTTAAGGCTGTTATCACTGGAAATTTGTGAGCAAAGAGCTTTTCTCATGGTATAAATATGGTCTTTCTGGGCACCTTGCTCTGTAACTCTAGAAGGCTAAGAGAATTATTAGATATTGTGTGTTGAGTGTCTTGTCATTCAGTCATGTTTAGGGGGTTTGTGTCTTGGGGTCCAGAGGGAGCATTTGCCTCCTCCATAGCATGGGGTGAAGAACCCACATGGGAATTATGTGCTCACTTTTAGACCACACCTTCCTTTCCCTTCCTCTTCACTTACCTTAAGAAATAGACTTAAATTTATCAGATGGGTGATAATGTTGTGTATTCCTTCCCCTTTGCTTAGGGCACATTTCTGTGGTCTGAAATGGTAAAGGACAGAAATACTCAGGGGTTTGGACATGTGCTGAACAGACTTTTCATGATCAAATGGATTTTTTAATTTTTTTTTTTTTTAATTATAGAACTGATAGGCTTTGTGACCAACTGGGCCTAATTCAAGTGTTTTGATTTCAAGTTAAATGAGCTTTATTCATATAATGTGTTTATGTAACTATCAGCAATGGGCAAAGCCTCTGATGAGTGCTAATTATACACCATTTGTGTGTGCAGGACATTGGTTATCATTGAATGTCTCAAAGTACTATTTGTAAGGAGTTTTCTATTATTCCCATGAAACTTTCAAAATGGGATGGTATTTAAAAAGATGTGGAACAAAACTCTTAGTTGAAAGGGTGAAATGACTGTTGCTACTCCCCTGTTCCTCACTGCTCTATTTTGTTGCATGCTACATCTTCAAGGTCTTTGGAAGGGAAATGCAATTTTTGTTTATCTGGCATAGTCCCTCCTGATTCTTTTTTTAATTAATTCTTTACAATAAAACAAGCTGTCTCGTGTTTAATTTTTTTTTTCTACTGCTGGAAGAACCTTAGTTTAGGATGTATCTGAAATTCATGTGGGATTTATTGCACTGACTTTATTTTGAATAAGATACTTAATTGAGGAGAGCATATATTCTGCCTGGAAACTGAAGTTGTAAAAGTTACTGGAACAATTATAATAAAGCTTTTTCCTGCCTCCAGTCAAGATTAAAAGCTATGAAGAGCTTTTATAGACTACAACACTAATCAGTTGTTAGGAACCTGCAGGTTAGCTTTTAAGTGTGTAATGATAAGATCATGTTAAGCTTCTGCAAAAGTATGTAAGGGTCATGTGTGTGATTCTGGGTTTTAATGTATAATCTGCCTTTCTAATGATCACTGAAAAGAGCAATTCCTGGATGTTAAGCACTCTTATCAGCATTCCTCTGAATTTTCTGAAAAAGCAGATGCCTAATTCATGGCTTTATTTTGTATGGTTAGGTAGAAGGGGAAGAGAAGATGGGATGGGGAGGCAGGAATGATGTGTTCTGAGACTAGAAAATTGGGGGTTTAGTAGCTGAGATGTGAATCTTCACTTACCCTGCACATTAGTAATTATCCTTTATAGTTGTGTTGTGTAATAAATTTAGGATTATGAGGCTGATACCAGCCTGTTTCCTGGAGCATTAGAACCAATGAATATGATATGCTTACTTGAGTTTTTATTTGAGAGTGCAAAAATAAAACTTTGGTAAGTTGAGGCAAGAATAAGGAAACTTTCAGCATCTTTAGTGTTCCCTCTGTCTCAAGGTAAAGGCATTCTAAACTGAAAATTCTCTTTTGCCTTAATGCTACATTTGAAGTGGTTGGTTTTGAGTGATTTTGTTGTTTTTTTGTTTATTTTTTTTAATGGTAGGGGAGTGATGCTGGTGTCTGTATGTATTTGTTTCTTGCTAAGGCATATCCATACAAATATGCTGATTTATTTTATTTATTACTATTGGAATATTTGGATGGATTGTCTTCTAAGCAAAATCTTTTGTTTATTTATAAATAATTAATGCATTAGAGTGCTTATTATGCCACTTGTGCTAGGAATACTAATTTTAGAGTATTCAACTGTAGTCCTAAAATGTTCTAATTAGATTGGGATAAATGGTGCCTGCCTGTGTACCTGATGTTCAGGCAATAAGTATCAGTGATGACTGGGTTGGTTCTTTATTTACCTTGCTCCCAGAATTCTTTGAACAGTGTGTCCTGTGCTGCTGCTGCTTTTGGAGGGATTATCACATCCATGAAGTGTAATGGCTTGAGGTTATGGTTTATGCAGGAAAGAAAACCATTCATCTGAACCATACAGATGTCTAGGGCAGCCTTTTTCCTTGGAGCTGATCTTCTCATCATCAAAAAATGGCAGTTTTGCTCTTGTGTGGCTCTGTAGACACTATTGACTGAGCACACTTACTGGAATAAATCAGCACAAAGTTAAGGGAATTCCTTCTTCAAAGCCATGGTTCTCCTTCCTTAGCTTAGACTCGGGGTTCTCTTGCTGGGGAAAGAAGGACAGTAACTGCATGTCATCTGATGCTAAATTAACTGGGTTTTCTTCCTTACATCATTGTGTAACTGCTGCCTTTTTTCTTTTTTAAGCCTGTTGCTTTAGACATGAATTTCCCTCTAGATCTCCCAAGATATTTTCAGACTAAAATTTGTGGAGGAGGGATGGAGTCAAACAAGTTCAAGCAAGCTTGAAGCTTGATATCTGCAATAAATAATGATAGAATTTAGTAGCTCAGCCAAGCTTGAGTTACAATTTGTTCTATTAAACTTATAGCTTTTAGAGTATTCAGAACATGATACTGTGGAATTTTCTGTGTTCCTCTAATGTAGAAATGTACTTCAATATGTACTTGACCACTCAACATCATAAAAATGTGGGTGAAACGGAGAGAATCTGGTATTTAAAATACATCTGTTACTGGGTTACATCTTTTCTAGCTAGTTAGTAATTCTTCTTTTGTTTTACACAAGGTAAGTCATAATGCACTGTAAGAACTCTTCAATATCTAGTAGTTGTAGATTAATTTACCCTTTGTTGTAGGTCAAATAACGATAACAAGATGACTTCAGATTTAACCCATAAGGTTTAATATCCTTTTAGAAATAAAGACAGAAAACCTCTACAGCACTCTAACTTAATTAAAACCCTGGAAGGCAGTCAAGAAAAACATTGTAACTGGATATTCTTTTTTAACCTTGCTAAATTCTTGGTTTTACCAGCTCTGTTGCAGTTTCATGGTCTAATAATACTTTAGATAGAAGGTGTAGTTTTACATCAGTTTTGAATTTGCCATCTGTTAAATTAATTAAAGGCATCTATATTCTTCATTTATAAACCAGGAAAAAGTAAAGTTGAAACTCAGTCTAAATGCTGATATTTTATTGGGAGAAGTGATACCAGTTTCTATACTTACACAGTTTTCCATAGTGCATAGCAAATAGCAGTGGATGGTTTTGGAAGAAATATAATGCAAGCCCCAAGTAGAGAACCTGAATATGAATTTTATATTGTCATTAGGAATTTTGGAACAGAAAGCAGGTATGTTCTGACAAACAAATGAGGGATACAAGCCCCTGAATTCACTGAGGAGCCAAATAATGAGTGGAAGGATATTTAGTTGTAGGAAATGCAAGGTCACGAATAAGAAACACTGGTGCTGGAGACTGTTAATTGGAAGTGACTGTCAGTCAGAATCTAAGAGGTTTTTTTGATTTAAAATCCTAGGAAGGCTATTGATGGCAGAATTGAACCTAGAAGCATGCAAGAGAAATATAAAGTGATTGTATATTCAGAGCAGACAAACTTCCAAGGTGTGTATTGTTTCTCAAATTGTACTTGGAATTTAGATTGTCAAGTCATACATAATTTTACAACTGCTTCTGTGTAGCAGTGTTCCTTGCTGCCTGATACACTGTGTACTTATGCAAATAAAAACACGTGTACATGTTTGGAAATGGTATTTGTGACAAAGCTGTCAGTGTGCTGATTAAAAAGACATTGTTTTCTTTTGTATGCACACTGGAAAGAATATTGAGTCTTCACAGGGCTTCCTAGGTTAGCATCCCTGTATCCAGGCTTCTTGTCATCCTTCAGGTGACATAGTTTGAAGCAGTGACCATTGACAGCCACAATTATTGTTAAAAAATAAATAAATAAAAAGGAAAACAAGCTGTTTATTGGAACTTTAGAGTGTATTGTTCCACTTCAAACTCTTCTAATTCAAACTGTTCCTCTAGATCCAGCACAGTCTGCATTCAGACCAGGACATGGAAGCTTAGTGACATGAATAGATGGTCTCCTACTGTCAGTGGATAGAGGGAAGTCATTCATTTTCATTCTCCTGGCCCTTTCTACAGCATTTGTGTCTGGCCAGAAGCTGATGCTGTCTTGTCAGGTGGGAGTGGCAGGGTCCAAAATAAAGTGCTAAAGTGGCTTGTCCTTGTCCCAGGTGACCAGTCTATAGAGTGGTGATGTGCTCATGGTTTGGAGGAGCTGCTGCTCATGGTTTGGAGGAGCTGCTGCTCATGGTTTGGAGGAGCTGCTGCTCATGGTTTGGAGGAGCTGCTGCTCATGGTTTGGAGGTGTTGCCCATTGTAAAAGGCAATGAAGAAAATGAAAACCATATCTGCAGGATTTTGGTGTTGCCTTTGCATCTGTGAAGATGCTAGTGATGCTAATTGCTATTCTGAGTGGGGTGATAGTTATTTGTGTGGGAGGGCAGGGCTTTCACAAGGCTGTGTAATGAACTCCCCAGGGAGTGGAGAGCTGCCGTGTACGTTGCGCTTAGAGGTGATGATGATGGAATTTCTTACATTTTGCATTCTTTCATGTGATAATAAAGACACAAGCATATCTAAAAAGGGAAAGGGAGGAAAAAAAAGGCAACAACGATGATACTGCGTTGAAATAAATAATTTTCTTTGATATAGTCCATCTAAAGAACTACTGTGAGGCAAAAAAATCTCTTATAGGAGTTGAATTTTTAAGCTTCCTTTAAAAAACATATTCTAATCCCTTTGCTGCTTGTAGATTTATTTTTTTTTTCCAGAAAATCAGTTTTGTGTTGAACTAAAACTCAGAAGATGAGGTCTCAAATTTTGAGGAAGCTCTGGTCAGTTTTTAAATGATACTTAAGGTTTTAAACTTCCTATGGAGTACAAAATTAACGTGTGCAACCTGACTGCTAGGATAGCTGCTGGGATTTTGGCTGAGGGAAATAAACATAGGTAAAGCACATCATAAAATTGAAGTTAGTGGCAAAACTGTGAGCTTTTAGGAGATCAGTTTCACTGACAGTATGTTCTGGCAAGTGCTGTGCTTGAATGTGAGGAACTGGGTTGGGGAGTATTTTTAAAGCTGATTTTGTGAATCCTAATGAACTGGGAAAGAGGATAGAGGCCACATGCTCTGGTGGGTGCAGTATTGGATTTGGAGCTTGGGAACAGTTCTGTTCTTGTGTCTGACTGTATGACTGAGGAAGACCAAGTAATTTGCCTTATTTTGCCTTAAATAACATTTGCCTGAAATGTGCTTTCCAATTTAAGGGTGAAAAGTACCAAACATTCACATAAAGGAGGAACTTTCTTTTTTAACTTCTCATTCTCAGTGTAACTTTAGTGAGTTTCAGAATTATGTAAAAAAAACACCCAAAAACCAAGGGAAAAAAACCCATAAAAACCCACAAAACAAAACACCAAAAAAAACCACACACAAAAAAATGCCACCACAAAAACCCACCACCACCAAACAAACTAAAATAAAGTTTAATAAAGTAATTCTGGGCTCAACTAACGTACACTGCATGAGCAGGATATATGTGAAGGCAAATGAGCCTTTGAAACAGTTGCCTTTAGTTGGGTACACTAAAAATAATTTATGTCTGATGAGATAACTTTCCAAAATGGTATTTCATGGTTGACATTTTTTAGAGTTTAAAGATTAAAGTTATTAATACTTTGGTAGGTGATTTGGAGATCTGCTTGTCTAATGCCAAGAGCTGTAACTCTTTGCTAATGAAATTTTCATTCTATTTCCTGAATTATCGTGTTAATACTAATGTCCAATTAGAATTAATAACAGACCTTGCCTTGGGAGCAGAAGTGAATGAAAAGTAGCTTCTAATGAAACCTTAAATTTTAATATTTCTGTGGCTAGATATTTTTCTGCTGGTGAGATTAATCTGTGAGGACACCATGACCATTTTTCCTTCAGTTCCTATAGAACTGGCTGTTCTGTATTGGTTGGGTTGGCAGTCTGGAGAGATAATGTTTGTTGCTCAGAGCTGATTCTCTGCTTTCATTTCTAGTTATCAAAGGTGGATGAGCAGTTCTGTTACTGCTCTTTTTACTGCCCCACTCTTGCTCTTTAATTCTCTTGTCTTAAATTCAGATTGAGCCATCTGATAAAGGACAGTGTCATCTTGTGTACTTCACAGAATCTAATGCAATGGGGCCTGGTTACTAATTAGAGCTTTGGAGTGTTCACACAATAGAGATAATTAGTAAGAAATGTACAGCTGTAATAGCAAGCAGTGTTCACAGTATACAATACAATGCTTGGCACTTGAGCTCCTATGTGCCTTTTTGGTTCCTTTTGAGTGTATTTGAGAAGACATCCTTCTTCTTTCTTTGCCTATGTGTTGTTGCCCAGGGGTGCTCTCTGTTGTGGTGTGTTAGTATCTTAATTAACTTATTAAAATATAACCAGTCAGGTCACATCCAAATAATATTAAAAAATGGACCAATTAGCAGTCTACAAGATTTCTCCAAGCAAGCTTGAAATGTCACCTGGGGAAAACTGAAGTGAAACACATGATCTGAAGCTTTTTGAGTTAGGCAAACCAACCAAACCCTCTCATTAATTAATAAATTCTGTTTCACCAAAACCCTGACATGGTTACATATTTCTTTTGCTTTTTGCACTTTTTCAATTATCAATTGCTCTTCCAACACTTCTGGTTGTTGGTCTGTCCTGGCCAAATTTCTTCTATCTTGTGTTGGCAAGATCAAGATCAAGCAGATCAACACTCCCTTCCCCTCACACTCTGTGATTCTGTGATATTTTATGTGGCTGAAAACAATGCTTATTACTGTTTGATTTTTCCTATGTTGGTTTTTTTTTTTCCCTGTCAAAGCAGTTGTAAGATCTCTTATTGTGCCACATTTTTGGCAATTATGTATGCAAATGGTAGTTTGTTTTATTTTATATTATTTTTAGCTTTTTTTTAAGTGAATCATTAGATGCTCTTTTGTCTTTGAAATAAGTTCCAAGGAAAGCATGTACATAAACCAGCTGGGACTATGGGAGTGCAGCAATGGACAATTGAGCTGATTTATAAAATTAAAAGGAGTGCTCTCTTTTTTTCATTTTTATTCCTGTAACTTACATATCTCTTCCTCTCTCCCCATGGTTTCTTTAATTTTGGAAAAAATAACCACAGAACATGCTCCTTATAATTAGGTTTGAATACATTTCCATGGTTTGATAAATGAATGTTGTCTATAGATTATTCTTGCTTCTGAAGAGCTGGTGCCAAGTTATCTACTTGAATGTATATTGAATTACTTTTTTTTTTTTATGAAGCATTTTACATGCAGCTTTCAGCTCTCTTAATGTTGCATTGATTTAATCTACTTCCCCCATCCTAACTTTGTTTTCTACTCATACATTTATTTTATTTTTTTAACTGATATGTAACATCTTGAAATACTTGTCTTTTGTATGGAGAAATGCTGGCTGACCTGATTATACTGAATTATGATTATAGTCATAATGCTGAAAGACAATATTTATATGAGCTGCCTGGGTGGTAGGATGCTCCTGTAGTCAGGTGGAGGCAGGATCTGTGCTTGCAGGGTTTCTGGAAGATTCTTGCTGCTTTCTTTTGACAGCAGAGATCCTCTTGGCATTATTTGTAAGCAATGGTGAATTTTAGAAAATCCCACTGATAGTTATTCTTCAGAACTGGACTTTGTAAGGAGAAATGGATGAGTGATGAAAAGTTCAAGTTTGGGTTTTTTTTTTGCCCCTACATATATGCAAAGACAAGTATGAAAAGTTCTTTGCCAAATGAGTTTGCAAAATATGGTTGTTGTCTTTCAAAATATTTTGGGGTGGCTGGTGGAACTCCTGTTATCTTTTACTTTTAATTGAGTTTTTCCCTCTTCTGTGCTGTCAAATTCTATACACATGGGTGAGTTGTTCTGGGAAGGTTTGTGTCCCTTCCCTGTTTCCATCAGAGGCTATTCAAGAACTGTTGAGAGCTTTTAGAACCACTGCACTCTCTTGGCAGTTGGTAGTGATCCTGTTTTCATCTCTTACTGTGTTTCTGTGCTGACTTTTCTCAGTAGAACTCCTGTAATAACATCTTTACTAATCATGCTGTTTAGTGTCTCTTGTGTGTTTTGCCTTTTTTTCCCAATATTTTTCCTTACTATTTGTTCACTGTTTTTCCTTGGATGCAGAATGTTACCATCTTTTGTGGCATTAGCACAGGCAGGTTGAAATGAAAGCCTTGGACTCCCAAGTACTGTCATAATATAAAGACATTTTTAGAATATTTAAGATTTTTAGATGTCTGCAGCTGAACTTAGCTCACAAGTTGTCTGTGGTAATGTAGTAAACTTTGGGGTTTTCTTTTTGGGTCATGTGAGAGGAATGTACCTTGGCTGAATTTGTCACTATTTCAATGAAAAGTGATGCAGTAGTTGGCAGGGACTTTGCAATGCTGCAGTGTTAGATAACCAGTGATAGATGGGAAAGGTGTTTCTTTTCAATGAAACTCTGCAGATTTATACAAGCAAAGTTCTGGTCCACTTAATAAAAGGAAAAAATGAAATATATATAAAAAAAATCTTTTAGCTGAATCTAACTGAATTAGTCTCATGTATTTCTTCCCACTGTTATTTTTAATAGCTGTACAGGCATTGTTTTATCTGGACACACACACAGATTCTTATATATATTCTAAACTTTTATCTTTGAAATACCTTCTTTGTGATAATTTCGTTGAACTAAATTATCTGCTTTCCAGAAGCAATAGGATTCATCTTTTCACTGTAAAAAAAATCCTTTATAAATGCTTTTTTATAGCTTCTGTCATTATTGGCTGCTTGTTTTTTGTTTGTTTTTTTTTAATTATCTTTTTTTAGTGCTTAATATAACTCAAAACACTACAGATATAGATGATATACATTAATATCTTAACATGCCTTTTCAGGTACATGATGCTGATTGATGGCAAGAATGAAGTTTACATGATTGATAGAGACAATTCCATTTTTCATGTATCTAATTTGGAATTTCCTTTTCGTAAAGATCTTCGCACCCATCTAACAAACACTCTTCTGGACGGGGTAAGCAGCCTACTGTGTAGTTATTGTGACAATTTCACTTCCATTTGCTTTTCTTCAGAAAGAGGGACATGTTTTTAGGCCCAGATGATGGCATTTCAGGAGTAATACAGAGTCAGTCTCTGGCTGAATATGGGAATCAAACTTCATAAGTCAATTTTTATCTACAGACTATCAACGGTGACTGCTCTGGGGGGAGCTGTTTGTCTTTGAAATGAATCAAGGTCTTGAGATGACATTCTCTGAATACAAGAAAAGGTTTCAAGACAATCTAAAGAAATTATTGTGGAGCCTCATCTCTTGTTATGGTTTTATATTTCCTCACAGTGAACGTGGTCAATTTGATCCAGTTAATGTGAATATGTCTAACATTTGATACCTTTTTCATCATCTTTTGATAGACTTTTGAGCATCGTTGTCCTTGCTTCTGTCACTTTTATTTTCAGCTGATCTGAATTATTGACTGATTTAGAAATGATTTAGTTCTATTTGTTTAAGACTAAAGCATTTCTAGGTTGTCATGCTAGCTTAAATTATGCAAACATTCTAATGAACTTCTAAAGTTAGTTGTAAAACAAGCTGTAAACACGTATGTTTGTTGTTTGAAGGCTGGTCTGTAGTATTTTCAGTAATTTTTTCAGCACATTGGCTAAAAGAAGAGATGATTTCTTTCTTGACCTTCCTTTTTCACATGAACAAAAGAACTTTGTTAGCTCCTACACTAAATACCTGCAAATGTAGATGAAAGCAATTTCCTTCTATGTTTGAGGAGCATTGGAGGCTCTCAATACTGCTTCATTCTTGCTTGATCAAGTACTGAATTTCTGAGATACTGGTCTTGTGAAACCTAACACATCTTTCAGATATGGGAGTCTTGGGGATGGTTGTTTGACACATTTTGATTTTTCAGCAATTCAAGATTTGTCAATAAAATTAGATGAACAGGTGATTTAGCAAAAAAATTACAGGTTCAAGGGTGACAAGACTCACACGAATGTACTAGGAAGGTATTTCCAACCAAAGCATGTGGATATGCAGAAACACAAACCATACAGACATAGAAATACCTGACCAGTGAAATGTGCAAATATTTCCACACTCATAAAAGCAGATGCATAAAATCAAATGCCTAGATAGGCAGTGAGGTGGGTAAAAGAGACTAGGTCAAAATATCCCCTTTTGAGTTTAGAGTAAATGCTCACAATGCATCAGCATTTCTCTGTAGCCAGGAGCTGAGTGTCAGGAAGCTGGTCTCAACCAGGTCTTGGGGTTCCTGACTGGTGTCCCAGCTCCAGGGCTGGATGCAGTCCCCTGTGATCCTGGAGAGCTCAAAGAGTTTCATTGTGGATCACTCTTTATAGGCTCCAAGATGATTTGAGTTTTCTCAGCTACTTTGCCATTTTGACCTAGCTTGAGTATTGCAATCTTCTGGTTTGTGCATGTCCAGGGCTTGGATCTTGGGGTCCTGGTATCTCCACAACCTGTTTTTGCAACAGCACCAACATTTTGCAACCTGTGCTTTTCCAGTGGGTTACTCTGTGGCCAGGAGAGGAGAGATGCCCATGAGGGACAGGGAATTGTCACCACCACAGGCAGACCACACTGCCATGGGTAACCTCTCCTTTCTCAGGCATTAGTCAGGATCCTTTAAACATCACTTCTCTCTAACTGGACACTCATTTCCATGTGAAGCTTGTATAAGTCAGAGCTACAAGGATAATTATTACCAGGGAAAATGAACTGTCTCGGGGACAGAGGATCACATAGTGGCATATTTTCCACCACCTTTACCTCACGGAAAAAATTGAGAGCATAATGCAATAAATGCCATGCTGTCAGCTCCAAAGTGGTTACACAAGCTGTCATGTCTGGTAGGAGCCTCTTCAGCTAGACAGCTTAGTAATGATGTGTGCAATCATATTCCTAATGACATGCATTAGGTTCCGTACTGTTGAGATAAAAATCCTGGGACTGCTTCCCCCCCTTCCCTCCCTTGCTCTTTCTAAGGCTCTGGAGAAAAAAATGTCTTGGCAGTGTCCATATGGTGCAATCCTAGGTGTTCTTCAAGAAAAAAGCTGCTTTTTGCACATACTGAGATAGGTGCATAAATGTGGCTGTGGGGCTTGAGAGAAGGATCCTGATCTGAGCTGCTCTGTTTCCCAGATTTATAGTTTGAAGGCTTTTAAGAATAAATTAAGTTCTCTCAATTACCCAGGCCATGAACTATAACTTAATTTAATGTGTTGTTTTGTAAAAGTTTGACTGTTACAGTGGATTTCAGTATTATGCTTTACTGACATAAAAATAGTCTTCTTGTGATTCCACACACCACACTTCTCTCCCCCTCCCTTTTTTTTTTTCATGAAGTAGAAAGCTAAATGATAGTAAAAGAACAAGTATTGGTTGAAGAAAGTGTCTTGAGATAGAGCTAAAAGCTTTCAGTGGATAAATACTTTCCATAGTACAGATTTCTAAATTTATTTAAGTATGGTCAGCTTAAAAAAAAAAAAAAAAAAAAATTTTCAATTGAAATTCCTTTCCACAGGTTTGAGAATAAAATTCGCCTGTTATTCAAAGCATCAGAACAACTTCACTTTGCAATTGAATATTTGTTTAATATTGGTGCCAAATGATAATTTCCATGACTGTTCGTTTATTTTGGATATAGGCACGATTATTATTTTTTATTATTAATTTGTAGAAAGAAAAATGTGGCTTTTTTTGTGTTGTTTTGCTAATTAGTGCTGAAGGGCTGTTAGAAATTAATCCTTTAATTACAGGTTGTAGCTGTTCGTACCTCTTGACCTTGAAGTAGCATTTTGTCTTTCAGAGAATGAAAGTCTAGAATGAGGTGGTCCAATTTGCATTGCTTTACAGTAATCTGAAAAAGGATGAGTCAGAAGGAAGGGTAGAACAGAGGTAGAAATGTCACACAGTCAAACTACTGCTTGTGGGAAGAATAGAAAAGATTAGGTTGATTTCCTCTAACTTTATATAGAATGACAGTGTACTTTCATAAAAGTAATTTCCATGAATTCATTGATCTATTAACTTGCTTTAAGCCTTCTAGTGTAAGCTTTTCATGTGGTTGTCTTTGAGAATATCAAATGCATTTGCAGCTCACTTCAGGCTGAAATTCCTTGCAAACAGTTCTTGCTATGAGCAGTTATGTCTTGGGTGATGAGATCTCCAGCAGTACCCTGTGCTCATCTCCAGCTCTTCAGCTGGGATTGTTCTCCTGCCATGGAAGAAGGTTTTCTGCAAAGCTTATTCAAGAGAATTTGAATATCACCTACAGGTGACTAGTATGATATGGAGTATTCCTTTAGAAGCCAAGTGTTTGGCATCCTCACTGCTATCATTGATTTAGGTTCAAATGTTTTGACTAAT